>JASAND010013262.1:0-23894 GCA_030248195.1 Trissonchulus latispiculum
ACTAACACCCTCTGCGCAATCCGGGTTCAAAAATTCAACATTTGCGTTCAAGTCGGTTTTAGCCAATTTGTGACAGTTGAACAGCAGCTGCATAGTTGTAGCTATATTCATTCGAAAGATCTCATTATGCTCTACATTTTTGCTTTTTAAAGTAGCCTTCTAGCTTTTCGCTATCGTGAGATATAACCGATTTTCTTATTTTGGCATTGAAAACTTGTCATTTCAGGAGAAATCAAATAATCCATTATTTCTCGAGCTGCACATGCCGTAATATCAAACTAAGGGTATCATTTTAAAGGCCCTACAGAGGCCAATTATCTGCGACATGATGGTTATCCAATTGCTATCCTACTAGCTGTAGTTTTAAAAAATGTAGTTTTTTCAAAAACACGACCAATTTTTTTCTGGGGATTGTGGAGCATTCCCTATGCAATGTGAAGGACTGCCATTTTGCAGATGCGCTCTGTACTAAATTACCCCGAGACCCTTTTTTAGTTGCCCCGATTGCGGCTTTCTAGCGAACATGGTCGCTTGCCAAAGTTTGGAAAGTAGACAAAATCCAGGTTGCGCATACCTTTTTGCTAATTTCTGCACAACGAAGAGCGATTTCTCAATAATTAAAAAAGGGTCCCCAGCTATTTGACAGATGTATCGATTGATACAACCGACGTCTCCCGAAAAAATTTATTTCAGCTTGCATAAAATCCGGAAAATTATTTTCCTTCTAAAATACAGTAAAATAATTTCGAAAAACCAAAATTAATTTCATTGTATTCATTAAAAAGAGAAAATTTAAAGCTACAGTTTGATATTAAGATGGGTTTCTAACTCCAAATAATGAATGAGTAATAACGTTTCAAAGTTGATGACACCAAAAGGAATCACCACCTTAAGTTAAAATTTGTAAATGGTGCCCAGTGCCCACCAATTAGCAGCATTATGTTATTATACACGTAAGATTTTCCTACGAAAACAAGCTGATAAATTCAAGTACAATCGTTGTATAATTTTCAGTCTGCACCTGCAAACTTGTATATGAATGAATATGTATACGAAGAATATATATATATATATGAATATATATATATATGAATATATTTCCGTGTAGTAAATATTCTGCATTGTGAGAAAATTTTCGAGAACCCTTTGCCCCCCCCCCCCCAAATTTTCGACATCCCCTCCCCCAACTTTCGGCTACCCCCAGCCAACCCCCCCCCAACCGTTTTTGGAGCCAAAAAGTTAGCTAAATTTTGCCCAAAAATGGTCATTTGTTGAAAAAAGCTTCTCAAATTTTGACTTAAAATCGCTTTAAAACCGCGTATAAACGTCTAAAACTGTCAAAAGAAGCCTTGTTTTCTCGGAAAAAGCATTAAAATACAGAAAATTTTGCATTTTTAGGCCATTTTTTGTTCTGCCTGGAGGCAGAACTATTTACGCGGAAAATAGGTAGGCATTGCACTATGAACGGCTTCTCAATCCAAGCGTTGCCTATCTTCAACACTGGTCTCGTATAGTGTTCAGCTCATTTTTTTAACCGAAGGGGGCCTGCTGGTAATAGCTAATTTATAGTTTATAATTTGAAAATTTAATTTTTGTACCAGTCATCGAGTACTAAGTATCTGTGGTATGTTATGTGCGCCGTAGGGCTGTTTCAAGTTTCTTTATTTTTCCCATCTTATCCCATTAAACCAAATATTCCAAGAAACTGATGCTTCCATTGCCCCCCCCGAAAATTTCACAGATGAAAAATGTTCTAAGGGATGCACTGTTTTATGCAAATGAGATCAGCTGATTTTGAAAGCAGTTGTCAAGTAGATGTCTAGCCGTTTGGCTGCGTTTGTGGATGCTTCAAATTTGCTAAAGGCTTACGAAAAAGGAAATGTCATAAAATAGACTCATTTTCACTTGTAGCGCCAAGTTTTGGATCTAGAAAATCTGGAATGGGTGTTTGATAACGACTTTATTATAGTTTATTGGTAGTAATGATTATCCTTTGCCACCTAACTAGTTGACGAGGTCCAGTCCGGCGCCAAATGACCGGCGGCAAAAACTAGGACGGCGGCTAACACTGCCTACTCCACTTGTTGAGAGTACAGAGCACAGGCAATTGAAGCATATTTGATCTTGAAAATTGGTAACCTACTGATCGCAAAAGAATCTAGAAGATCCTAAGATCCAAAATAATTTTAGATCAAATGGGATCAAATTATCAAATCAAATGGGATCAATTAGATCAAATCAAATCATTTTAGATCATTTTAAATCAAATCAATCAAAATCAAATCAAATTAAATCAATTTTAAATCAAATCATAGGAACACTTAAACAACCAGGAGCTTGACGGAGTGTAAACGAAAGCACTGGTTTCAAGTAGCTTTGCCAGCCATAAGCTTTTATTATTTAATATATTCTTTCCCAAAGCTCAGATGCAGAACCATACCCCTTTTAGGGGTCTTCTTGTTGGATTTTTTGAGGTTCCAATTTTGGGGGGGGGGGGGGGATTCGGGGGGGGGGGACCCCCCCCATTACCTTTCGCGGGTGGACCACCAAATTTCCCTCGCTTACCCCTCCCCCAACAAAAATTTCCAGGGAAACTATGCCACCCCCCCCCCGCCCAACCTCCCCCCCCGAATTCGGACCTCAGAAATTTCGAAAAATGACCAAAAAATGCAAAATTTTCTGTAATGTAGCCCTTTTTTCTTCAAAATAAGGCCCCTTTTTCACGTTTTAGGCGTTTTTGCACCGTTTTAAAGCAAATTTAAGTCAAAATTTTAGAAAATTTTTTCAAAAATGATTACTTTTCGGCCAAATTTAGCTAACTTTTTGGGTCCAAAAATCGCTGGGGGGTGGTTGGGGGGGGGGTAGCCGAAAGTTGGGGGGGGGGGGGGTAGCCAAAGTTGGGGGAGGGTATGTCAAAAATTCTGGGGGGGGGGGGGGGTAAAATTGGTCAAAAATTTTGGGGGGATACCCCCCCCCCCCCCCCCCCCCCCCCCCCCCCCAAAGGGAACTATGTTCACAGGGTGCAAACTGTTGTAGCCTGGTGGTACACCTATGCCCCCCTCCCCAAACTCGTTGTTCCCCCACTTTTTGGGTTCCCTTCCACTCATAGATGTACCTGGGGGGTGGGGGGAACCCCTCCCCCCAAATGGAAAAGTGCCGACGAACCTTTGGAGGCAGACCCCACCCCCTAATAGCCAAATCCCCCCAGTCCCCACCCACCCAAATTGGCCAGACCCTACCATCAAAGTTTTGAAAATTTTGCTTCACAATTATTAAAAATTCGAAATTTTTGCACAAAATCCAAGTTTTTTCGAATAAATGAGCAGAAATGAAGAAATATTGTTGATTTTTAGTTGGAAATAACGTTTTTAGCAAATTTGCGAATTTTTTCTAAATTTTTTGACCAAATATATAATTTTTACTCCTACCAAATTCGATTTTTCCGGACCCCATCCCATCTCAAAAAGGCTGATCCCACCCACCCTAATTTCGGCTACCTTGAGAAAACGTTGGGGGAGGGGGTATCCGAAATTAGGGTGGGTGGGGTCAGCCGTTTTGGGGTGGGGTGGGGTCCGGAAAAATCGAATTTGGGGGAGGGGGGGTAAAAAAATTTTTTGGTGAAAAATTTAGAAAAAAAACGCAAAGTTGCTAAAAAAGCGTTATTTCCAACTAAAAATCAACAATATTTCTTCATTTTTGCTCATTTGTTCGAAAAAACTTGGATTTTTTGAAAAAATGTTGATTTTTTCCAAAAATTTTCGAATTTTTACTAATTTTGAGGCAAAATTTTTAAAATTTTGAGGGTGGGGTCTGGCAAATTTGGATGGGTGGGGTCTGGGATTTGGCAATTTGGGGGTGGGGTCTGCCTCATAGGTGTAAGGTGGGGGGGGGTTGGGGGGGGTAGCCCCCCCAAGCCTTTTTTCAACCCTCCCCCACAAAACCTTTTGGGGGGGGGGCGTGCCCCCCCCCCCGGGGGGGGGGGGGGGGTAGTCGCTCCGAAGGCGCGAAAACTGGCCAAAAATTGGGTATTTTTAGGTAAATTTTGAAAAAATTTCAAAAATGTCGAAATTTTGGGCTTGAACTGTTTATTATTATGCGAAATACACGTTTTTAACTGTATTATGGATCTTATGACTCAATATTGACCTTATTTTGGACTTGGAAACATGTTGGCAATCAAGTTTTTGAGTTTAAAACCACTGTCTAATGTTAAAATTACTTTATGGTTAGACGTTTTTCATCATTAGAAACGGCTGAAAATGCGATTTTTGGCATAAAAAATGAAAAATTTTTTTGGGGGAGGGTTGGGGGGGGTCCTGGGGGGGGGGGGGTTGGGGGGGGGTCGCCAGAGGGGGCCCCCCCAGAAAATGTTGGGGGGGGAGCCTCCCCCACCCCAAATCTCCGTTACACCTATGGTCTGCCTCCAAAATTTCGAGGGTGGGATCGGCACTTTTCCATTTGGGGGGAGGGGTTCCCCACCCCCCCCCAGGTACACCTATGCTTGCACTCACCCTAAGGTGCCCAGAAATTTCCAAATTTTTATGACTTTTAGTCAAAATTTTAAAAAAGTTTTGGTCAAAAATTGTCTGTTTTGGTGCCAAAACGTAATTTTTGAACACTTATAAGCTTAGTTATAGCAGTATAAGTAGAGAACAGGTTTATATATATATATATATATATACTGTATGTTTGGCATGTTTAGCTCATTTTATCCCCCCTCCCCCACCATACAGTAGTACATTCATTTAAAATAGGAACATTTCGCGACATATCGCCAATCATTCGTCTGGCGACAATCGCGAAAATTCAGCGGTTATTAGGGATCGGACGGAGATGGGAATTTGCCTCCGGCCGGAGCCGGAGCCGGAGGCAGGTTACCTCCGGCCGGAGCCGAGACGGAGCCGGAGGTGGACCAAAAATTATACTAAGTTTGAAAAACAGTTTGTGGAATTTTGAACGTATATAACTTTTGCACTTTTCGTCTGTGTTCACATTCGTACATTCAGCATATCAAATCAATTATCAATATAATTTAACTGAAGGAGTTTTTATAAAATTAATTTTTAAATATTCAACTAGAGGGAAATATGCCCTAGACGGGTATGCAGTGGCTAGAATAGGGAACGAAGGAAGGGCGGAAAAATGACAATATAATTGACAGTCGGCGCTAAGCAGTCGGCGCTGAAAATTATAGAAACTAGATTCAGCGCCGAATAGGGAAAGCACTCGGCGCTGAAAATTATAGAAACTAGATTCAGAGACGAATAGGGAAAGCAGTCGGCGCTGAAAATTATGGAAACTAGATTCAGAGCCGAATGGGGAAAACAGTCGGCGCTAAAAATGATAGAAACTAGATTCAGCGCCGAATAGGGAAAGCAGTCGGCGCTGAAAATGATAGAAACTAGATTCAGCGCCGAATAGGGAAAGCAGTCGGCGCTGAAAATTATAGAAACTAGATTCAGCGCCGAATAGGGAAAGCAGTCGGCGCTGAAAATTATAGAAACTAGATTCAGCGCCGAATAGGGAATGCAGTCGGGTAGCGTGGAACAGGCAATTCCTCCGTCCATCCTATTCGCGTGAACTGCTCCGCACTACCCGAGAACGTAGTATATATAGACTGCGTTTGAAATGAGGCAGGCTACAGTCATATCGTTTGTGTAAGCAATGTCTGCTTTTGAAGAGTAGAAATTTCGTTGTTGATTGTGGACCATGAACTAACGCAGTTAACATTAGGCGTCATTATGTGAACGAAATGTGGTGTAGCCAGCTAGCTTTGTTCTTTAACATAAAGATAAAGCCGGAGCTGCTGTCTTCTGCATAAAGTATATATATACATAAAGTATAGCCATGGGGTGAAAAAAAACCCACCCCCTTTTTGGGGGGGAAAAAAACCCACCCGCCTCCTGGGTCACGGGTTGGAGCTAGGAGCTCCAAAACATACCAGCAGAAAGCGCGACTCTTTCTAACCTATGTGTGCAAAGATCAGGTCATTTGGTTCACTCTTGCTCATTTTATGACATTTTGAAAATGATACCTACTTTTTGGTCCAACCTTCCAAAAATTTGGCAAAAGTTTGGACCGATGTAACTTTTGACTGGGTTGGGCTAGAAAAGTTTTGCAAATATCTGCAATGATGGCAAGTCTTCCTCTTTGCACACAGCAAAAATTAGACCGATCCGATGCACCGTTAGACTGGCACTTTGCCAAACGTGGCGGGGAAAAAACCCACTTTGGGGGGAAAAAAACCCACCCAAATTTTTTTGAAAAATTTTTTACCAGCTCAACTGGGAAACAATTCGGGACTGTAGTACGATATTATCGAGGACGCTGCGTCATCCTATGCTGTCAGATTTGGACAATTTTGAATACTTGGGTAGCTAGAGGCATAAAACCCTGAAAGTGCAATTTCACTGCTGGATGACCCAGCAGAGGTCTAATTGTGACTTTTAATAGCCAATTGTACGTAAAAAACCATTCTCTACACGTTAGAATAATAAGTTTTATCAAATTACATCGTTTTTAGCATTTTTCAAAAATTGCCCTATGTTTATGTGTTAAACTTTATGAAACCTGTCCATTTGATGCTGCATTTTCAATGGCACATGAGATCTCAAAAAAAGCTACCTAGGTCGGGTTTTTTGACTCATACTAACTAAAAAAGAGTTGAATTTTACACAGGAAGTGTCAGAATCGCGCTACGACAATTTTCAGGACCTGTGAGGGGTGGGTTTATTTTCCCCCCATTTGGGTTTTTCCCCCCATTGGGTTTTTTTCCCCGCTACTTTTTGCATTATACCGGCCTAACGGTACAACCTAGAGAAGCGCAAATGGGCTTAAAAGAAAGTTCTAAGTACGCCAAGTACGATGGTATATAGAGTTCTCAGCTAGCCCTTATAACAAAAAAGTTCCAGCCAAAATCCGAAAAAGTGGGGTTTTTCCCCCATGGCTATACATTGTCTATTAGTATTAGTAGTTCCAACTGGAAATACTCTGTTATGCATTTGGACTTTTAATTATTTCGCTCTTAATAGTAGTCTAAAACAAATTAAAAGTATCATTGATCGTTAAAAATGTTGTGTTGGAAAAGCCGATAAAACTATGTGCCAAAATGAAATCTTAATCCTGTCCTATATTAGGACATTAAAACGCGATGTCAGTAGATATGCTACAGTCGCGAGGCTCAAGTAAGTCTAAAAGTAGACAACCCAGGGACAGTTTCCAAATTGCTGTTTAAGATAAAATGCGCTCATATCAACATATTGTAATTCACGCGCGTAGGTATAAAACCCATTCACAGTTAATGAGATTACCGTATCGAAGGTAACATTGTGAGAAAAATGAACCGTTGAGCTGGATATATCGCAATTCACACGAATAGGATGGACGGAGGAATTGCCTGTTCCACGCTACCCGACTGCGGCGCTGAATCTAGTTTCTATAATTTTCAGTGCCGTGCCGGCCGAGTGGTTAAGGCGTTCGACTTCGGATCCGATAGTCCGAGGTTCGAATCCCCGCTGCCACAAAGCTTTCACAAATCCCCTTGAGCAAGGGACTAAGCACATATCGGTTCGCCGTGAGCTCTAGCCAACCCAGCTATCCATCCTTAATTGGTCGGTAAATGGGTACCACTATTGTGGGAAGGTAACAGGAGTCCGTGTAGGGCTTAAAGCCTTGAAGGGCCGGCCCCCCTTCCACGGATGTAGTCATCATTTGAGGTGACACTCCTGGCTCTACGGCTGTGTATCCGGGGATGAGCACCGGCACCCCTTGTCCCTGAAGCAGGGATGGAGATATTCTCCAGGGGTCACCTTTACCTTTACCTTTTTTACCTTCAGCGCCGAGTGCTTTCCTTATTCGACGCTGAATCTAGTTTCTATCATTTTCAGCGCCGACTGCTTTCCCTATTCGGCGCTGAATCTAGTTTCTATAATTTTCAGCGCCGACTGTTTTCCCTATTCTGCGCTGAATCTAGTTTCTATCATTTCCAGCGCCGACTGTCAATTATATTGGCATTTTTCCGCCCTTCCTTCTGTCCCTATTCTAGCCACTGCATGCCCGTCTAGGGGATTTTTCCCTCTAGTTTCTTGCATTTTTATGCTGTAGAGATTTTCTTCGCAGGCTTAATAAATAAAATGAATAAACTGACGTAAAAATGATTTGTATTGTAAGCACGTTATGACATTTTTTGTCATTTGTACGGAGCATTAACTGTTGGAAAATTTTGGAGCATTTTGGAAAACATGACGACGGGGAGCCGAACGCCCACGGGGGACGTAGCGCTGCGTGGGTTTGGGAAAATTTGAAAACACAAATGTTTCTGCAACATAAAACGTTTATCAGACAAAGTTTCCAATTTAGGAAACCAGGTTGAAGGAGGCCGAACGCCCACCGGGGGTGGGGGGGTTTGTAGCGCTGCATGGGGTAGGGGGATTTGAAAAAACGCAATTGTGTCTTCATCAGAAAATGTTTCCAAAGGAGATTTTGGGAAACAGGTTGCAGGGAGGCCGAAGGCTCACTGGGGGGGGGGGTAGCCGCGCTGCGTGGGGAGCTAACAGTTGAAAAAACGCAATTGTTTCCGTACGTACGTGTACATCAGCAACTTTTACAAAGGTTTGCCGGAAAACATGATGACGGAAAACATGAAAACAGAACGCCCATTGGAGGGGAGTAGTCGCGCTGCGTGCGGGCGCGAACATTTGAAAAAACGCAATTGTTTCCTTACGTATATACGTGTACATCAGCAACTCTTACAAAGGTTTGCCGGAAAACATTATGACGGGGGGCCGAACGCCCATTGGAGGGGGGGGTAGTCGCGCTGCGTGGGGGCGCGGACATTTGAAAAACCGCCATTGTTTCCGTACATACGTGTACATCAGCAACTTTTACAAAGGTTTGCCGGAAAACAGGATGACACGGGGCCGATCTCCCACCAGGGGGTATCGTCGCGGCGCGTGGGGTATATACGAAAAATTTGAAAAATGCAATTGGTGTTGGTTGTTATATATTTTCCTTATTGGCTATTTTGTACCTGGTCTGGACCCTGGTCAGGGCGCCACAGGCCACTGGGTCCACTTTGGAGGGTTCCTCCAATGACAAAAAATGTTCGCCTCATTTGATACCAAATTTGCAAACTTTTCGAAAAATCGATTTTTGACCGGCCTTCACCCCTGACCAGGGCGCCACAGCTCGCTAGGGACACTTTAGAGGGGTCTTCCAATGACAAAAAATGTTCGCCTCACCAAGGGCTTTCATTTGGTACCAAACTTGGCCATTTTTAGAAAAATCGATTTTTGACCATTTTGGACCGGTCCGGACCTGGTCAGGGCGCCACAGGCGCTGGGGACACTTTGGAGGGGATCCTCCAATGACAGAAATGTTCGCCTCGCCAAAGGCTTTCATTTGAAACCAAACTTGGCCACTTTTGGAAAAATCTATTTTTGGCCATCTTGAACCGGTCCGGACCCTGGTCAGGGCGCCACAGGCCGCTAGGTCCACTTTGGAGGGGTCCTCCAATGACAAAAAATGTTTGCCTAACCAAGCGCTTTCATTTGATACCAAATTTGCAAACTTTTCGAAAAATCGTTTTTTGACCGGCCCTCACCCCTGACCAGGGCGCCACAGCTCGCTGGGTCCACTTTGGAGGGGTTCTCCAATGACAAAAAATGTCCGCCTCACCAAAGGCTTTCATTTGATACCAAACTTGGCCACTTTTGGAAAAATCGATTTTTGGCCATTTTGGGCTCGGTCCCAGGTCCGGACCCCCGCCACAGGGGTCCGGGCGAAACCTACTATAGCATATGCTGCAGTGTTCCCGCAGCCCACCCCAAATACCAAATAAGAAAGACCTGCTCACAGTGGATCTTTCTGTAGAAGAGGCTAAAGTTGGAGCTGCGACACGGTTGGGCCCAGCACCGTCAGGGTGCCCCCCAACCCCATGGATAGGTCCTAGAGCGAAACTAATGGGCCTTTTAGATTCACCATATAGGGGTTCCTATTCGAATACAAAACCTCAGCCCAGCAGCTCTCATGTGCAGAGCTCCATAGTCCATAGACCCAGACCCCCCTTTTACTCACTAAGTTTCGACCCCTGGCCAGAAAGCCACAGGAGCCAGATACGAAATTCTTATGCTTTGGCCTAATTTGCCCCATGGGGTAATACTGCACAGCCAACCCCAGCCCTATTGTCCCAGCCAAACAAAAGTTTACCCGAAACTAAGGATTGACCATCTCCAAAAAAATCGAAATCCTGCTATGTACACAGACCTATGGGGAGGCCATACCTACTCCATACTCATTTCTCCAGAAATGGGGAAAAAGTTGTTCAAAAACCCCATATGGTATAGGGAATCTAGAACCTCCGACCTCTAGGGGGGGTGGGGGAAATGGAGAGAAAGTCGTGCATTGAAAAATTGAATCTGTCATATGTCAAAAACGGCTCGGCCGATTTTGCTCAAATTTGCAGAGCATGGACCCCTCGTGAAGGGCTTTCTACTGGTACAATATGAAGGCTCTACTTCAACTCCTCCGCCGGCAACAGGGAAAACTATGTTCCAACAGTGCGCAATGCGCCTTTTTTTTCCTATTCTAGGTAGTGCGCTGACGCTCACTACCTGATAGTAAGCAAGCTTCCGTAAATAATACATTTGTTTTTAATTTTGACAAGAGCTTAGCTTGTTCATCGTCATCTGCAGGCCAGCTGTAGATATAGTTCTACGTTATAAATAATAATTACAAATAATCAAGCAAAGTTTCTTTTAATAAATGAAAGAAGTTTTCACTTATATATATCAGGGTATTTTTTAGAGAATTTTTTTCGGGGAGGGGGCTGCCCGAGGGGCCCCCCCGGGCCCGGGGGGAAATTTTCGGGGGGGGGAAGATTTTTTTGCAAAAATGAGCTAAAAATTGGTATTTTTTGGCGTATTTTACACGTAGAAAGGCAGAAAGTTCTCAAAAATGCCAGGATTTATAATAAGAATAGCCATTTTTACGAAAAAAGCTCCGGCGATGCCGGAAAATTTTTGAAAATTAGCCTATTTTGGCAAAAATTTGGGCCCCCCAAAAAATCCCGTGGGGGGGAAGCAGAAATCCCGGGAGGGGGCGATTTCGGGGGGGAGGCATTTTCGAGGGGGGGGGGAAGATCAATTTCGGAGGGGGCCCCCCGCCCCCTCTGTAAAGAATACCCTGTATATATATACGCACTAGCGTAGCCAGAAAAAAATTTCGGGGGGGGGAATGCAAAATTTTTTTGGGGGTCTGGGGGGCAGAGCCCCCCAGAAGCTGAGAAACATTTCCATTTCGTGACCTTCGTGGAATTTTTACAGAGCATTCGTTGAAATTACAATAATATTTAAGGCGCCGGGCTTGCTCCTACACCCAAATGATGCAGAAGGTGGTCAAAGTAGACCGAAATAGGGTAATTGGTACTCATTTGTTAGTGCAAAACAAGGTATTATAATGGTCTAATACACTTGTTTTGCGCCGAAGGCGCGAAAATTTTCTGAAAAATAAGCGTTTTACACATGGCAGGAAAAAATTTCTGGGGGGCAAGACAATTTTGGGGGGGGGGGAATTCCCCCCATTCCCCCCCCGGGCTACGCGCCTGTATATACGTATATATATACGTGTATATTCTGTCAGGAGTAAGATAAGAAAATTGAAGTGAAAAAGTCAAAAGTCAAAAACAACTGCGCAGAAATATGAATGCTGAGGGCAATACATTCTTCTAACTTTTCAACTAACCGAAGAAATCAGTTCAGAAAATTTCAGTGTATATATTTTGCAAATTTCATGATTATATACCACGTATTACGTATTTTTGATTGGTCTCTAAAAACTTGGCAAACCATAGATGGTTCATGATTGCGTCAAAAAATTTTGAAAAATGAATATGGATGTATATACTTCACGGCACTTTTAAGCGTGAACGTAAAAATACAACTTAACTTAATTTTGACTCTAAAGGCACTGGCAACACTTGCTTTTATATATATATATACACACTTAGGTTTTCCAAATTAAGTAGGATGCTTCCCTAAGAAAAATGGAGGTGAAGGTTTCTGGTGCATTTATGCAAGAGTGTGCCAAAAATATCAAAATATCGCTAGATTTGTATATAATATAATCTAAATATAAATATAAATAAATATAAATATAAATAAATATAAATATAATATAATATAATGCAACATAATCGCTAGATTTGTAAAAGAAAATTGGGCATTGCAAGTAAAAACATCAGAATTAAAGTTTTGACTTTGTTTAAGACAATTTAAAGTTCTATCATACTTTAAATCTCAAATCTAAGGCTCTGTGATAAACTCCGGCTCAGGCCCCCTTGCCTCCGGCTCCGGCCAGCCGGAGCCGGAGGTGGCAACTCCGGCCGGAGCCGGAGACGGAGCCGGAGCCGATCCCTAGCGGTTATCGTAGAATATTGGCGACAAGTTGTGTAGAATATTCGCGATAATCGCTGATGTTTGACGTTTGTCGTGAAAAATTAACGAACTATCGCTAGTTTCCACGACAGTCGTCAGACATCCGCGATTGTCGCGAATAGTCTTTCCACGAGTTATCGCCAATATTCTACGATAATCGCGGGCTTAGGCTTGGCGACATATCACCAAATTTCTACGATAACCGCTGAATGTTCACGATTGTCGCCAGACGAATAATTGGTGACATGTCGCGAAATGTTCCTATTTTAAATGAATGTACTGTAGGTGTAATTGCCGGGGGGGATTACCCTCTACCTCCCAGTCATTTTAAACCCCCCTGAAATTTTTGCGGGTCCTGCCTGCCCCCCGGGGGGGGGTAGTCGCGCCGAAGGCTCAAAATTGGCGAAAAATTGGGTATGTTTAAGGTAAATTTTGCAAAAATTTTGCAAAATTTTAAAAAAGTCTAAATTTTGGCTTAACATGTTTATTATCGCTAAAAATTTACGTTTAAAACGGTGTTATGGACTTCTAAGCTCAACATTGACCTTATTCTTGACTCAGAAACATGTTGGCAATCAAGTTTTCGAGTTTAAAACACTGTCTAATGTTAAAATTACCTAAGGATTTCATGGTTTTCGGCAGTAGCAATGGCTGAAAATGAGATTTTTGGCATAAAACTAGAAACATTTTTTGGGGGGAGGTTTGGGGGGGCGTGGTTTGGTGGTGTCTAAAAAGGGGGCTCCCAGAATTCCGGGGGAGGCCTCCCCAACCCAAATCCCCGTCACACCTATATGTCCCCCACTATTTGGGGGGGGGAGATGGTCCCCACTCCCCCCACTTATTTTTGCCTAAAAAAACCCTCAGATATTACGTATATATAGGGGAGCGCCAACTATACATAATATGTGGGCCGTAAACTACTCGAGCCTAGTTTTTGCAACTAAATCAACCAAATCGTTCTCGAAATAAACTTGCAGAATTTTTCGCCAACTTTTCAGACTTTTCGGCAATTTGGGCGAAATTAGCCGTGTTTTCGCGAAATTTGGCCAACCATCATTCTTTCCGTGAAATGTGCCGTATTGTTGTTGTTGTTGTTGTCCTTTTTTAGATGGTATATTATATATTATATAGCCATGGGGTGAAAAAACCCACCCCCTTTTTGGGGGGAAAAACCCACCCGCCTCCTGGGTCATGGGTTGGAGATTATGAGTTCCAAAACATAGCAGCCGGAAGCGCGACTCTTTCTAACCTATGTATGCAAAGATCAAGTCATTTGGTTCACTCCTGCTCATTTTATGACATTTTGAAAATGACAACTACTTTTTTGTTCAACCATTCAAAAATTTACCAAAAGTTTGGACCGATGTAACTTTTGACTGGGTTGGGTTAGAAAAGTTTTGCAAATATCTGCAATGATGGCAACTCTTCCTCTTTGCACACAGCCAAAATTAGACCGATCCGCTCTACCGTTGGTCTGGCACATTGCCAAACGGGGCGGGGAAAAAACCCACTTTGGGAGGAAAAAACCCACCCAATTTTTTTGAAAAATTTTTAACAACTCAACAGGGAAAAAATTAGAGACTATAGCACGGTACTATCGAGCACGCTGCGTCATCCTATGGGGTCAGATTCGGACAATTTTGCTTACCTGGCTAGCTAGGTGCTAAAAACCTTAAAGTGCCATTTCGCTGCTGGAGGACCCAATACAGGTACAATTGTGGATTTTAACAGCCAATTCTACGTAAAAACGATTCTCTACACGATAGAATAATAAGTTTTATCAAATTACATCATTTTTAGCATTTTTCAAAAATTGCCCTATGTTTATGTGTTAAACTTTATGAAACCTGGCCAGTTGATGCAGCATTTTCAACGGCACCTGAGATCTCAAAAAAAGCTACTTAGATTGGGTTTTTTGGTTCATACTAACTAAAAAAGGGGTTGAATTTTACACTGGAAGTGTCAGAATTGCGATAGAACAATTTTTAAGACCTGTGAGGGGTGGGTTTATTTTCCCCCCATTTGGGTCCCCCATTGGGTTTTTCCCCCGCTACTTTTTGCATTATACCGCTCTAACAGTACAACCTACAGAAGTGCTAATAGGCTTAAAAGAAAGTTCTAAGTACGCCAAGTACGATGGTATATGAAGTTCTCCGATAGCCCTTATAATAAAAAAGTTCCAGCCAAAATCCGAAAATGTGGGTTTCCCCCCCATGGCTATATATATACGTATATAAATGTAATTTGTAATAATAAATCGTAGATTTTCTGTATTTGCCACTGGAAGAAATAGCTTTATGCTTTTTCGTTAATGCTCATGGATACACGTGTTCAGGAGGTTCCAGGTCGGTTTTTGATGTATTGATATTGACTTGCATAAAATCACAAATGTGACTTACCATGACCCAATGTTTTTCTCCTCCATTGGTGGAGGTGATGGCTGATCGGGCCGGGCCACGAAAAACTAAAAAGGTTCACTTTTTGGGCATATGGGTGCAAAAAATATATACAAACAGTTCCTTTTGAAACGTCCAAATCGTTTGCTCGCGTTTCCGTATAAATAGGTTGCAGTTGCAATTCTGTTTAGATGACGAGCTGGAACCTCAGCTGCGAGATCGATGTAACACATGGCCCTTGCAGAGACCCACCGAACAGTTCAATACCTCTCCCCTCATACACGAACAAATTCCAGAAGAAATTTCGGAAGAGGATGCCAACTCCGGTCCGGAATCCTTGGAGAATTTATCTGGCAATGCTGGATCTGGAAGCAGTTGTTTGGGTCTGATAGGTGGCGGCGGTCATGCCAGTGGCTACGAGAGTCCGGAAGGAGCTTCTGCCTTTTCAGTGTTGAGTGGAAGTTCCCTCTCGGCGTCCATGCCTATGGGTGGCCCTGCTGTGACGTCGGGTACCTTATTGATGGACAGTGCAGCAGGTGAATCTTCCGGGGCCAAAAAGACTAATGCTCGTAAGAATGCTTGGGGCAACCTATCCTATGCCGATCTTATCACTCAGGCCATCATTTCCTCTCCAGACAAACGTCTTACCCTATCCCAGATCTATGATTGGATGATTCAGAATGTGCCATATTTCCGAGATAAAGGAGACAGTAACAGTTCCGCTGGATGGAAGGTGGGTTTGATTCTTTAATTTTTTCTGTTTTCCCATTTTCAGAGAGTTTTTATTCACAATTCTGGCTTAAAATATATACGCATACATATATACCTCACATTGGCCATTAGTGAACGAGTCATAACTTTTCACTATACACAATACGTTGTACGTGTACTCGTATACTTCGGAAGGGTGCTAATATGACTCGGGAACATGTAAAATTCTACCTGGGAAAGGAAGAAAGACAAACCATCAAATTTTAATCGAGGTTCTCCTAAGTCCTTTATAATCTCATATAGCAATGCTCACAAAAAGCAATCAAAAATCGAATTTTTGCTTGCGATTTGGTAAATGAAGTCGATCGAAAAACTTTTGGTACGTATGGAACGGTAGTGAACCCCTCCACATATGGTGCAAATTTCATGCCGGTAGCCCGTATATAATATGAGAGAGTATATGAGTATATAATAAATGAGTATATATAATAAGTATATATATAATAAAATATAGTGAATATAATAAATAGAGAGTGTTACCCCGTGAGTATATAATAAAAAATTTTTGTGACTGTTTTTATGAACGAATTCACAAAAGAAAAATCACTTGTTCACAAAAAACAATCACCACCGGATCTGATCTCAGGATACAGCTAGGAAATTTTTCTTTTGATGCATAAATAGATCATAGTCCATAGTGTTATTATATAAAAAATTTTGACCCCAAGTTTGTTTATTTTGCACAGGCTGAACTTAGAATTTTGGTTGTCGACCCCTGGGTCCAAAGTGGCTACCCGGCCAATATGCTTTACCGTGATTATTGATATCAGGAAGATAGGAATCCAACAATTTGGTGGAGTAATTTCGCATCTGGAGTGGTCACGTGACTTTGCCTAGGGTCACGAGACCTCGGTCGGACCTCGAGACCTTGACTGACCAAAAATTTTATTTCAAGGTCCCAGTAAAAATGCCAGTACTTAAATCTGGCGCTAAACAGTTTGTTACTCAAAATTTTCAGAACATTTTGGCTTCCTCCCCCCGAAATATTTTCCTGGCTACGCTAGTGGCTGGCCCTCGTCACAAATTAGAACCCAGTGACCCCCACCACAAATGAGTACCTAGTACACATTTGGGTACCATCGCTCGCTTGTATGTTTATGTGTTGAAGCCAGAAACGTTCTATCAGCAACTGGCCTCTTTCGAGCTTCAACACATAAACATACAAGCGAGTGATGGTACACAAATGTGTACTAGGTAATCATTTGTGGGAGGGGTCACTGGGGTCTAGTTTGAGTAGGATGTCAGCCGTTATCGTGCAGATGATGTCCCCGGGCTTAATAACTAAGAGTGTGAGCTTGTCACACTCTTAGTTATTATGTACTCTTGGTATTAGTACTTTCAAATTAAAATTTGGCGAGTTCACAGCTAACTGCACTTGCTTTGTGCTAGATCTGAGCATTCTCTGGTCATGCTGATGCTACTGCAAACGTGTTAGACGTGCTGGGATATCGGTTAGCCAGTAGAATCTAGTATTTAGGCAAATTTTTGAAGATAAAGTATATTCTCTTGAGCAATTTCATAAAAGTAGAACTGCGTGGTGTTTATCGCAGGAGTTTTTATGTAAAATGATATGTCCAAACTTGAATAAGTTCGCTAACATTTTAGCAGTTCACTTCAAATCGCTTTATTCCTACAAGTCAAAATAGCAATGATCATAACTCGTAAAATTATGTCGATATTCCGAGCTTGACATTATAAAAATATTTACAGGAAGGAAGCACCTCTTCATACTCTTTTCGGAAAGACTAGATTTGCAGGATAAGCTACCAACATTATTTTGGCCCAACTCAATTCGTCAATCAATGCAGAACCAATATTTTGGCCTGATAAAATACATAAACCAATGGCTGTGTAGTAAAGATATTACTGAATTATGCTTGACTGGAGATTTCAGCCAGAATCGAAATGATTTGATTATAAAAGCAGCATTATAATGTAATAAATACAAAACAATCAAAAGCTAGCGAAAAATCTAGTCTATGTTTAGTGCTTTCCGTACTGCGTTGAGCTCGGAGAGCCCCCATAATATGAGCTATAAAGGCACTTTGCGGATTTGGAAAAGTGCTAATTAGGTATAACTAATTAACGGCAAGGAATTAAGAGCTAATATTTACATTTTTCAAATCTCCAAGCCAAGAGCTTTCGAATGATACCAAACTTGCCCGGAAAAATGAACTTTGAAAAAATCGACTTTCTCTTACGGGTTTGAAAGTGGGGTTTTTTTCTCTGTATTCAGCATGATTTTCGTAAATTTTGTGTTAACTCGAACGATTTTTCGAACGGCCCATAGGAAAAATTTTTCTATACTATTTTTTGAATATCTAGGCTATGGTACTTAGCAAGTTTATTTTTTTTCCGAATTTCAATCTGGTTCGATTTTTATAGATGGTCAAAATTTTTGTCAAGTCAAAAGTCCGAAAATTTCAAAATAGTCTAAAAACGGGCAAAAACAGCGTTTTTCGGCCTTCGGGTGGTACCCATATATAGTAAATCGGGGTCGCTGAAAACGATGAGCATAGTGCCGATACCGTATCTCGCCTGGTGCATCTGGTTCAACTGGTTCAAAGGCTAGAAGGCTGAAATTTTGCATACAAAGGTTATTGGGCATGGGGAATTCACTGGTGTTGTTACTTTGGTGATCCAACCCATGGCTGGCCAGCTCTGGTTAAACTGGTTCAAAGTTGAACCAGTTCCTGGTTCAAGCAACTGGAGATAGCTAGAAGGCTGAAATTTTGCATACAAAGGTTATTGGGCAAGTGGAATGCACTGGTGGTGTAACTTTGGTGATCCAACCCATGGCTAGCAGTATCTGGTTCAACTGGTTCAAAGTACGTAAAGAACGTTCCAGACGTAAAGAAAAATTTTAGTGTCCGCGCGTAGCGCGGACATAATATTCCAAAATTTTTCTCGCCTGCGGCGCTTTTCTACCTCCATTTCGTTCAATTTTTCTCGCCTGCGGCGCTTTTATGGCTTAATATCTTTAAATTTGTTGCGTTCCAAACGCATTTAAGTTCGCATACGTGCACAATATATTTCAAATCTTTTAATAACGACTGCCATTATAAGCAGATTGTTCATAATTTTAAAACATTCTCAACGTTTGGGCCAGTATAAAAAGCGGACGCGGACGCGGAAACGTCTTCAGACGCGGGGTATAAAACGCGGAAGCGGCCGCGGGGTATAAAAAGCGGACGCGGACGTAAGGTATAAAAGGCGGACGTGAACGCGGACGTGGGGTATAAAACTCGGACGCAAACTCGGGGTATAATTTGCGGACTCGGACCAGAGGTATAAAACGCGGACGCGGACTTGAGGTGTAAAACGCGAACAAGGCGGACGCTACTATAATCTGCTTGCAGCACAAAGTAATCAGGTTTCATAAATGACTTCCACATGAGGAAGCACATGTAATACAACTTTAGCCGAAAACTTTTGGACGACGTCATGAAATAGCTGCAATTATTTACAATTAAAAGAAAAATATATATTTCATTCTTTCACTTTCAATCGGGTTTCACATATTCTAGGTTACCCAAAGTTTTTGTGGTTAGGTTAACCTTAACAACTAATAAAATATGATACTACGAACGAAAAATAGAATAGAAAAACTAAATTGGAAATGTATGTTTTCCATAACAAATTAAGCTGGTTAGCTAGGTACTACATTTAGGTATATGAAAGCAAGGTAACCTAGGTAGCATGTTAGGAAAGGTACAGTGATATCCAAAAATTAAATTTTAATATTGTATTTGTTTATCAGTTTTCGCAAAAAGGTGTATATATATATATATATATTACTTTAGTACATCTCTTTCAGATGTTGACAAGCAGCAAAAATTTCCAGCAGCATCGATGTTAACGAAAAACTTTTTCCAAAATTTTTTAAATCACTGATCATCGATCGTCAGTAAACAAGCTGAACTTGTGAACGCATTTGGATCGCCCAATCTAAGCAGCTTTGTTTGAGGTAGAATTGTGGAAGTTCTCAAAAAAGAGCCAATTTTTTACTCTGCCCTCCCCCCCAGACGCCAAGTTCGTCAAGAAATCCTGGTCGTATTTAACTTTCATAATGATTGTAAGATATCGCAAAAGTTTTCGGAATTTTGAGTGGTTTTCAGTTCATTAATATTTCTTTACTTCACTCTGTTTTACTTAAAAGCCACTTTTCAAGAATCAACTGGCATTTAGTACCAAATTTATTTAATTAAGAATCAAAGATTCGACAGCAGCTCTTGACTGCTGTGATTCAGCTGCGAAACCGTTTCCGAATACTTTTTCCCAACTTTTACTAAAATTCAACTAAAAACCTGGTTCCATACAGCTCCAGTGATAAGCCGCCTGTACCGTGAACTCAGGTCTGGCTGAGGTCGCATGCACTACTTGAATGTTTAATATTTTTGTACATAATCATATTAGTATAGTATATTTTCGAAGTATATATTTGCAAGTTTTGTCCTCCTTAGTGAAGCTTGCCCGCACTTTCATTCTCTACCGGATAGTGTGCGACTAACTTTTTGGTAAAAATCTGAAAAAGTCAACTTCAATATTAAAGAATTATATTAGAATATTTCCAAAGTAGGTTTTGGTAAAAACTTGAAAATATTTCTTAACTTATATAATTATCAAAAAGGCTTAAAGTTTTGATAACGGTTTACGCACTGATTATACACTTTGATAATGCTCCCTCCAACTTTGCTAACTAGAAAGGAAAGGAAACATTACACACATGACACATATATAGGCTTATACATAGAATTAGCAGTAATTAATTACTATATGACATATATATGACATATGTCATTAAATATTTTTCTCTTGATTCTAAATTATTGCAGCTATTTTATGACGTCGTCCAAAACTTTTTGGGCTAAAGTTGTATTAGATGTGCTTCTTTCTATAAAAGTCATTTATGAAACCTGATTACTTTATGCTGCAAGCAGATTATATTAGCACCCGCTTTGTGTCCGCGTTTTATACCTTGCGTCCGCGTCCGCAAATTACGTATACCTTTCGTCCGCGTACGTGGATTATACCAAAAAGTGACGTCCGCTGTTTATACCCTACGCCCGCGTCCGCGTCCGCTTTTTATACCCCGAGTCCGCGTCCGCGTCCGCTTTTTATACTGGCCCTCAACTTTTATTTATATAAATCTTTTTAAAGGTTTCCATTGCGGATTTTTTCATAATTTTAAAATTATCTCAACTTCTGGGGGCTCCGCCCCCCAGACCCCCCGCGTCGATGAACGGCAGTTTCGAAATCTTGTCCGTCTGGCGGATGCAAAAAAATTTAATGCTCGACCTGCCCCTCTTCAAAATCATGGGTGCACCCCTGTTAGGCGCGAAATTTATTCTATTTTTATTTAATGTCGCTTATTTTTGAATTTTAAACCTTGTTTGCAAAAATTGTGCTCCCAGACCCCCCAAATTTTTTTAGGTCCGCCCCCCCCCCTGAAAAAATTTCCTATTTGCGCCACTGATATATATATACGTATATACATATTTTTGTACGTTCACTCGCTCTCTCTCTCTCTCTCTGTTCAGGAATCTTCGCTAGGCATAGATTGGAGGGAGTATCGGGATGATCGCTGCCTCCCCCAAGAAATAAATGACCAGTATTGTATCGCCGCCTGTATCGTGAACTCTGGTCTTTCAGAGGTCCCATGCACTACTAATTTAGACTTGTTGTACGTATATTTTGTACGTAATCACGTATTTGTGTATATAGTTCTTTTCCTTTTTTCGAAGTATTTTTAAGTTTTTCCTCTCTAATCCAATATAAATTAATTATAATCAGCACTGTCATTCTCCACCTGTAGTATATACTGATAGTGTGAGACTTTAACTTTATATATGGGCTAGTAGATAGACAGTCCAGCCTAACCCCCACACCCAGGCAGAGTTGGCGATTAGATTAGGATTAGGTGGGACACATCATCCACGGACTCCCCGCACCGACTGCAGATCGGATTTTCTGCGGTCCCAATTCCGAATCGGTAGGATCTCAGCAGAGGACAGTGGCCACCGCCCTGAGCTGAGCTAGAAGGACACGTTCCCTCATGGATAGTCCACGTTCCGAATCCCTGGGGACTGGCCGGGTTGCCGGGTTGGATTGGAGGACCTTGGGATAGGCTATCCGCTATTCCCTTGTTCTGCATTGGATTATATTGCGAATTGAAGATTTGGTCGAGACGTATATACTTGCGTTTGCGGTTGCAAACTTCCCTCCCGAGCCAAAGAATCAGCAGTTTCATTTCCGGGAATTCCAGAGTGGCCAGGGACCCATCGGAGAGCAATAGGCTCACCTAGCCTCTGGATTAGGGGTATGATTTCCATGGGCAGCGGTTCAGTGCACATATTTAGGTTCAGTAGCATATGGCATGCGGACAGGCTACAGTTTCAATTAGCAGGCGTGGTTCCGGCGGTAATTACATGAAAAATCGAAATTTATCTTTATCTATTCAACTTAGGAAGCCAAAATCTTTCATGCATAGGTTTTCTGGTACGCAGAATTGATTCCAGCAGTCAATTTTATCGTCCGACCTACCCATCTTGCTGGGCTGGTTCCACTTTCCCGTCTGGAGGGTCAAGTCGGCAACCGCTTCCTCGAGGTCCATAGTAGGCTTTACCTGGCCTCTCCAAACATTGTCTATAGGGGTTTTATAGTGCGCCCAGCTCATTCCCGGTATCCGTTTTGCCGTCCGACGTGCATATTTTGCTGGGCTGGTTCCAGTTTGCCGTTTGAAGGGTCAGTCAGGTGGGGGGGGGTCAAGTGGTCGAAAATAAAATTTTTCAAAAGTGGTCAAATTGGTATCAAATGAAAGCCCTAAGTGAGCTGACAACTTTTGTCATAGAACAGCGCACCCAAAGTGGCTGTAGAGTGCTGAGTTGGGGTGGGATTGGGACTTGTGCGATTTGGAGTCAAAAATAAAATTTTTCAAAAGTGGTCAAATTGGTATCAAATGAAAGCCCTAAGTGAGCTGAGCAACTTTTGTCATAGAACTGCGTATCCAAAGTGGTCATAGAGTGCTGTGGTGGGGCGGGGCGGGGTCTTAGGCGATTTTGGGCCAAAAATAGATTTTTCAAAAGCGGTCAAATTTGGTGTCAAATGTAAGTCCGAAACGAATGGAAGAAGTTTCGCCATGGAACCATCTACCAAAAGTTGCTGTGTCGGATTTATGCCTTTACTTTCTCAACCGGGATTTAAAGGGTAGACATAGGCCCAACACACATATTATCCCCTTTTCTGCGGAGCATTTTTGTTACTTGTTATTATATAAGTTGTATGAGCACAACTACATCCTTGCAGAGTCACGCTGATAAATTGCTAAATTTTCCGAAGAACTGCCGATAGCAACTGTCTGGGAAGGTTTCGCGAATGTGGGTTGTTCAGCGAAGCTGGTCCATATTAGTGCGCTTTTAACCTAGTCCTCCTGTCATTTACAACCTGCCCCTCCCATATTAACGTTTTAAAACCTAGTCCCATGTCCGCTTAAAACATAATTCCACCCATATAGCATTTTTCATGCTCCATCGGAGCATTTTTATTCTGGTATCATAGGGGTCGCGGCAGCGACCCTAATATGTGTGAAAAGTGGCTGGAGACAGTGTAGGCTCCGTGTAGGCTCCCACTGTAGACAGTGGGCTCCGCCCCCCAGACCCCCCGCGTCGATGAACGGCAGTTTCGAAATCTTGTCCGTCTGGCGGATGCAAAAAAATTTAATGCTCGACCTGCCCCTCTTCAAAATCATGGGTGCACCCCTGTTAGGCGCGAAATTTATTCTATTTTTATTTAATGTCGCTTATTTTTGAATTTTAAACCTTGTTTGCAAAAATTGTGCTCCCAGACCCCCCAAATTTTTTTAGGTCCGCCCCCCCCCCCTGAAAAAATTTCCTATTTGCGCCACTGATATATATATACGTATATACATATTTTTGTACGTTCACTCGCTCTCTCTCTCTCTCTCTGTTCAGGAATCTTCGCTAGGCATAGATTGGAGGGAGTATCGGGATGATCGCTGCCTCCCCCAAGAAATAAATGACCAGTATTGTATCGCCGCCTGTATCGTGAACTCTGGTCTGGCAGAGGTCCCATGCACTACTAATTTAGACTTGTTGTACGTATATTTTGTACGTAATCACGTATTTGTGTATATAGTTCTTTTCCTTTTTTCGAAGTATTTTTAAGTTTTTCCTCTCTAATCCAATATAAATTAATTATAATCAGCACTGTCATTCTCCACCTGTAGTATATACTGATAGTGTGAGACTTTAACTTTATATATGGGCTAGTAGATAGA
>JASAND010013263.1:0-16441 GCA_030248195.1 Trissonchulus latispiculum
TCTTTGGTTTGCTTTGCTTCATTTTGCACAAAATTTGTTTATATCCTCATAATATTGAAAGGAATATATCATATGACGTTAGTATCACAAGCGAGCTGCTATTGAAAGGGCCATTATCCCTTTAGCGAACCCTTTTACCATCCGTTAGAGGATCTGAACCAAATTTTAGTGCTAACATTAGCAATACCATCCTTTCAATGGTAGCTATAACAAAAATTATTGCACTACTAATGACCATTATTACAAAGTTAGCCTCCTACTAATGAGATTTTACGGCTCTCTGGCCTAATTACGAACCAATCAACTGAAGTCTTATGCCGTAAGCCATCGGCAGTTAATTTTCATGCTAATTTAAATCTAGAAAATTCCTCTCCTTTCCATTATATAGTTTGCCTGAGGCTATTTTAAATCAGGATTAAGCAGGGATTTTAAAGCCTTTGGCAACAATTAATTAAATGTTCCTAAACTATAAACTATAAATGTCAGCATGATTTTATACACAGTTAATTAAGCGCTTCCTTCCCAGTAATGCCGGCTGCAGTATATTGTTTTCTCTTTTAAACAACCATCAGAAACGTGCTGTGCCCATGGTCTTAGTCGCTCAAGATTCGTGTTAGAAATAAGTATATATAGTTCAATTGGAACTTAGTAAGAGCTAAGATTGCATCTAGGACTTTGGTATTAGATAGTCATGACTATGTAGCCTTCTTGCATAACGATCAGTAAACTTGCTATTCTGTTTCCCTAGTATTGCGAACTCCCATTCCCAATAGGTTATGGGCCCAGTTACCGTGAAGCCGTTCTACTTGGTAGCTGCCTCAGGTTCAACAGACTGTGGTTTTATGGAAATGCTGGTACCATTACCAATGTTCCAAGTACCAAGAATGTACCAAGAATTTGAACTATCACAAAGAGATGTTAAAAGCAAAGCATCGATATGAAATGTGGAATGTCCCAAGAAAATGACAATGTTAGTTGAAGCCTACATACAGAATTTGGTTCACTGTGTGGTGTGAACGATTTGAGGTTAAAATGTACCTCTGCAGGTGGTTGAGGAATTGGAATATCCTCAAGCCACAGAATTCTGCTG
Source organism: Trissonchulus latispiculum (assembly GCA_030248195.1). Classification (NCBI taxonomy): domain Eukaryota; kingdom Metazoa; phylum Nematoda; class Enoplea; order Enoplida; family Ironidae; genus Trissonchulus; species Trissonchulus latispiculum. Next base: position 1,091 of record JASAND010013263.1, read on the forward strand.
TAGGAAAGTTGGACGATCAACACTGCAAGATCCGATCAAAGATTGGATGAAAAGTATGAAAAATGTGCTTTGTTGAGACGTCTATAAGATGAACTTTGCCATGAGACATTGTGCCAAAGAGGAATCGCTTTGTGTACGGTGGAGCTTCAGTGGGAGTGACTCAAGATATATGGAAGACTGGGAAGAACTGCACTGACACTGTTATGAAGACTAAAAATTCAAACTTTCAGTAGGCAGATTTAAAGCTGGATCTAAGCTCCAGTTGGCTATTAGTGGGAGTGTTAGAAATAAGAATAGCTCAATTGGAACTTAGTAAGAGCTAAGATTGCACCTGGGACTTTGGTATTAGATAGTCATGACTATGTAGCCTTCTTGCATAACGATCAGTAGACTTGCTTATTCTGTTTCCCCAGTATTGCGAACTCCCATTCCCAATAATTCGTTTGTATGTTTGAAGCTCAAAACGGTCGTGCAGCAATCACACAGCTTGTTTTGTGATGGGACGGGTTCACTGGGGTCCAATCCAATATATGAGGGTAGTCAGCCGTTATCCATCGAGCAGATCATGTCCTCAGCCTAATAAGTGTGACGGTTGCCATCTTCTTAGTTCTGATATAATCTTGGACGTACGTATGTGTTTTTAGAGCACCCCTATCTCACGTAAATCCAAAACATTTTGAGCCATGATTCTTGGATGAAACCATTTTGCCTCAATCCTTACTTTTCTTTGATCATTCTGCAATATTTTTGAGATGCAATTTTCTAGAGATCCATTTTCTAGTAGCCCTAACATAGCGCAGCACATCAATTTTTGAGAGATGGGAAATCAATCCGCAGAATGTTGCTGAGACTTAAGTCAATGTCATGATCCCATCATCAAAAGCAATTGTTTCAGCTGTTTGAAATTTATGTAGTACAAGACATTTGACCAAAGCTTTATTCAATTTGCAGAGACCTGTGCAGACAAAACTATAACTGTTCCTAACAAAACAATCAACGGTTTCATTTTAGTTTTGAATTTTCACTGAATAATCCAAGTCAAAAAAGAAAGAAGAAAGGGATGTACCACCGAAGCAGTATAAAATTTCAGTTCTTATTCAGTGGAACCTGTGGACATTGCGCAGATTCTTACCTATCAAACTTACAATTTACAAGCCATATACAGTTTTGTGGCAATTTCGACTCCTTCCAAACTTCACCTGGCTTTCACAAAATAACCAGTTATAACTAGTTTGTAACTCATCCAACCTACTTTCCTCCCCATAAATAAGTTTCAGTTATGGCTACTGCCTTCATTGCTGTTGCTCGCATTCGTGTTCAGAAGCTTAGAGACATCCCCTTGGAGGTTTTACTGTGATGATTCAACAACCTAAATCCCATGAGCCAGATATACATCATTTGGCTATCCGAGCACCCAATGACCTGAAGAAACTAAAATGTAATCAGCATGAGACTATCCGTTATGTCATGAGGCGAATTTGTTTTTAAAGGGATTGCAGTCCTCAGGGATTGCGCACAAAGTGTTAGAATGCTAAAAGAACATATACTGAAAAGTTTCATCAAATTGCATCTTGATTTGGGCCGTCAATCAACAATACATGCCCAAAAGGAATCGCCACCTTAAGATGGTGATTTATTTTGGTACCGTATTGTTGGTTGATCTCACAAATCAAAATGAAATTTCACGAAACTTTCCACAATATCTTATTTTAGCCTTCTAACGCAGTCCGCCAAATCCCGCTTCAAAAATTCTACATTTCCGTTCAGTGCATTTCTCCCGATTTCTGATAGTTGCGCAGCAGATGCATGGTTCTGACTATATTCATTCGAGAGACCTCGTTACGTTGTGCTTTGAAAAGCAACTTGCTAGCCTCTTTGTGTCGTGGAATATATCAAATTTTCTAGCATGGCGTCGCAAAGTTATCATTTTTGCAGAAATCAAATGATTCATTACTTCCTGAGCTACGCAAGCCGTAAAATTAAACTATAATATCGATTTGAAGGTCTCACGAAGGTCAACTATGTTCATCTCCCAATTGCAATCCCATAGGCTGCTATCATAAAAATGTTATTTTTTTGCTAAAACGATCAAATTTTTGCAGCAATTGAGGAGCATTTAGTAGGCAAGCAAGAGTGCTACCATTTAGCAAACGTGTTCTACAAAAAATACCCGGACCCCTTGTTGCCTTCTTTACTACTTCCTAGCTAATGGGCTCGCTTGACAAAGATAGGAAAAGTAGGCATATTCCAGGTTGCTCGGCGAGCAGGCAGGCAAATTTCTCCAAAACGAAGAGGGATTTCGCTAAAAACTAAAAAGGATCCCCAGCTATTTGATAGAGGTGTCGAATGATTTAACCGATGTCTCACGAAAAAGGTAATACTTTCGAACTACAAAACATCTGTTCATTCAACAGGCTAACAGTTCAACAGCGTTTTCCGTTATAAAACCTAACAGTGTTAAGGGACTGTTAGACTGTTTTTACAGGTTATAACAGTCTTTTACACTGTTTTAACGTGTTGTTGCATAACTCACCACTGTTGATATTAGACTGTTAAAACGGCTAACGTCTAACAAACTTGACTGTTAAATACAGTGCTATTTCAAGATGTTTTGACTAAGACAGCTATTTATGGAGTTTATGCTACGTCTGATTCAGGAAACCCAATAACAACTTTATGTTTATCTGTACCTGAACCCGTTTTAAGTTTTGGCATTCATTTAATATATATTTGTAGGTTCGCTCGCCTTTCCTTTAGTTGATTTGATATGCCAATTCGTATCATTATCACACGAGTCTATACAAAAACATTTCCAAAACAATAGTACTACCAAGAGTACATAATAGAATATTCTATTATGTACTCTTGGTACTACCAAACAAACAATTCATAGTAGGAGCAAACATGAAATAAATAGATTCCATTACATGTATAGACTGTTAATTTGTTAAATAGACTGTTAGAATTCCCATTATTTTATGTGTGGACTGTTAAAGTGGCTGCTAGAATTCCTATTAGTTTGACGTGTGGACTGTTAAATTGACTGATAAAACACTGTTAGAATTACCGACTTTTTAACAGTAGCTTTATGCAACGGAAAAGTTCAACACTGTTAATATCAGTCTAACAGTTTAACGGTCTAACAGTGTTAGACTGTTAGTTTTTATGCAACAGGGCCCTGGAGAATTACGGTCCTTCCTTCTAAAATGTAGCAAAAAGTTTTGGAAAAACCCAAATTAGATTCATTGTATTCATTACAGAGAGAAAATATGATATAATCGTGGCTTCTCTACTCCAATAATGAATGAGTTAATTATAATGGTTGAAAGAACTTACTACTTACACTTAAAACATCTACCGTTTGGCAATAAAATGTCTAAACATCAGAAAGACCGGAGAAAGTCCAGAAATCGACCCAAAAATGGACCATTGTTTCAAACTATGAGCAGTGCTTGAGTACCAATTTTGTGATTCGTTACAAATTTTCGACCAGAATTTCGAGAATTGACTATCGATTAATGATAAAACAGCTGAAGTGAGGAAACTTAATTAGATTGTCATTAAGCATCTAGGTTTTGTAATTAATATCAAGCATCCAAGTCTGAGTATGTTAGAGGGCATATCCAGAACTAATTACTTTCAGGGGCCTATCCTAGCAATTTTCAAATAAAGTGATAATAAGATCATTTAAGTTAGCAAGAGGAGTCCCTGCAATAATTATAAGCTGACTGTGACAATCCCCCCTGGCAATAGGATAGCTTAAAAGCAGCTTTTACGCAATTCCTTACCCAGATAAGCCTTAGTTGTCTGGAGACCGAAACTCTATTCCCCCAGTAACCTACCCCTTTCGAGTTTGATAATACAACCTTTACGTCAACGCCCGGCTGCGCGCGTTCGATGGACCCTTTTTCTGCGTCAGAAATGTCAAGCTGGCCTTAATCTCGATCTGGGTCTTGTTATTGTCCAGCAGAAGGCTCTACTTTTACAATAATATTTGGCTCAAACTTTTCCGATAATGATATTTCTAGACCTCAACCTACGCGATTTCATTCAAAATTTTATTCTGTGTCATAACAAAGCTACCGTATGAAGCTAACCTTCAGCTTTTCTTTCCAGGCTTAAATCACTTTGGCCGCAGCCAGTTGTTTTCCAGTCATCTTCTAGTGAAATTGCGTTGGCTGTTTGATCTTTTAAATTTAATCCAAATGGCTCCCTCGTGCTGTTGTAAGGGGCCGTTGCCCCCACGCCGTTCCTACAGTTCTGTGGCCTTACTAACACATATATTTCCAATTGTTTTTCGGACACTGAAGGATTAAAATGTTGATACAGTGAGATGAATACATCCGAGAGATTACCTAATTGATGCGACTACACATGCTGCTACATTAGCTATACTCACGAGTTATACACAATATACATTGATCAAATCACAGCTCTATTTTAAGTTTCTTTGCTTTTCATTCGTATCAATGTAAATAAGTACATCTCATCTCCTATTTCACATCCGTATTATCTTTGATTTATCAAAGTCTGCGACTCTCATCTGAACCGCATTTCAGTGTAAGCTTTAACGCTCAGCGTGCAACTTCAAATGTAAAAAACAGCGATATTTTACTATGATATTAGCATTAAAACGTTGAAATACCGATAATATCTCCTCTATAATATCTAATAGCTCCTCTATAATACAATTCCGAGTAAGTTTTCCATGAATTAATCATAGACCTTGCCAATAATTAAGTAATTTCCTTCGATTTCTAATGTATCGCTAAGCAAAACTTATTCGTGCCATTCAATGTCATTCAGGAATTACGTAATATCTTGGTTATTTAGTCAAGAAAAGAGTCTACCCTGAATCAGTGAGCAACGCATTCTATTACACCAGAGGCGAAAAACTTTGCGTACGACTATATTGCTTCCAGTAATTATATACGGTTTAACGTCAAAACGGCAGCTTTACCCAGTCATAGTTTATGGTTAGATTAGCTCAAATGCTTTGCAAGGATTATTATGATGTAAAGGAACATCGGATGTAGCAAGAGTTTATAATACCAAGAGTAAGACACTCAGCTCTTCTTAAATCCTAATAGAATAAGCTTGCAACATGCTCGAAACATTAAGGCCGAAATCGCGAGGGGGGGCTTCTCAGCGTGTAAGCACACAACGCTGACATTTTTTAATTACGGGCGTTTTCGACAAATTAAATACTATAACTTGAGCTAGAAAATCCTACAGCAATAATTTTTATATCACTATGTTGCGTAGAACGAGATCTTTTTAGCGATATAAAACTTATATAGTTCGGTTTAGGCAATCCCTCATGAATTCAGCAACAACGTAAGGCATTTCGAAGAAATGATGAAATTCCCAGAATTTTCGTGGCAAGGACGCTTTTGCCGGTTTTGTAATAGATTACCTAAACCGAACTATATAATTCTTATATCGTTAAAAAGATCTCGTTCTACGCAACATAATGATATAAAAATTATTGCTGTACGATTTTTCTAGCTCAAGTTATAGTACTTAATTTGTCGAAAACGCCCGTTTTTAAAAAATGTCAGCGTTGTATGTTTACATGCTGAGAAGCCATCCCCCGAGATTTCGGGTTCGGCCTTAATGTTTCGAGCATCTTGCAAGCTTATTCTATTAGGAAGAGCTGAGTGTGTTACTCTTGGTATTATAAACTCTTGGATGTAGGTATGACCTGCTTGCTTCTGTTGGACCAGAATGACACCTGGCACTTATTATCATATAAAACTCAGAATTATAAAGTTATATAGGTACTATGCTTTTTCTTAGCGCCAGCAAATGTGTTGCTTTCGACGAAGCTAGTCCCCTTGCTTCCTGATATTCAAATTTTTCGAGAAGTGTAACTGACGTAACTGTTATGGCGGGTTCTGTTTCCTCATTAGTACCTTGTTATTTCTTATTCATATTTTCCTCTGGTGCTGTAAGAACAGGATGTAACTAGAGGTTAGCGCAACAACATTATCCTATATTGATATTCTCATCAGCAGAACTAAAGTAATTACACAAATTTGCAGTAAACAATATTCAAAATTCCAAATCAGCAAAGTGATATCCGGCAAGGCTTGCATTAATTTTCCTGTTTTCCCAGTTACGCAACATTATCCACTGAAGGCAAACAATTTGCATAATCGAAATTATTTGTCCGGAAATTATACTTTTCCTTTTTTTGCACGAAACAAAGCTTGAAAGGTACAAAGCCAGGTCCTAGGAAAATCAAATGCAATATTATCTGAAATTGGCAATAAGCCATTAAGTTTTTGCTTGATTTTTAGTGGGCGAGGGGACCGGTACAAACTAATATACTGTTGGTACTACAAATCTGTCTTCCCGCCAATTGATTCAGTATATACTTTATTATGTTTTAGCATATCTAGTACAACATGTCGTTGCAAAAATTAAACATTTGTGACGTGGCTTTGCTCCACTTTATGTCAGGAAATTTGACGGATACCACCACGGCAATTCAGGAGTTCAGATTTGTGGTCAGCGGTTTGTGTGGTACAGTCGTCTCCGCGATCGGTATTATTGGTAACACGATGCTATTGCTCAGCTGGCTGCGACGTTTTGGTGGAAACAGCAGCGCGGCCCGTACCAACTATTACACCATTGCCCTGCTGCTGTGGGACAATGCGCTGCTAATTTCTGCTTGGACAATGTTATCACTAACATCGCTGCTTATGAATGGTCTATTTCCCTTTACCGGTCTTTGGGTTCATCCCATTCAGTTTTTGTATTATGCTATCAACGCCACCATGACAGGAAGTATTTGGGTAACGATACTAATAACAACGGAACGATATATCGCAATCTGTTTCCCGCTTTCACATCGTACGATGTGTACACGATCACGTACCAAGCTTGCCCTAGGCTGCAGCATTCTGGCATTTGTTTATGCACTACCCCGATTTTTTGAAAACCAAATCTACACATGTGACTTATTTCCCTGGGCATCAGCCAAACTGAAAGTAATGATCCATTCCCATCTGCTGGATAAACAGATTTACTTCATTGTTTACCGGCTGCTGGGGAATCTAATTTTGGTTACGGTCCTTCCGTTTCTGGTGTTACTGTACATGTCCATTAGTGTAGTATATAGTTTGCGAAAAGCCAGGGAGAAACGACGTAAGCTTGGTACTTGGCACAGAGGATCGGTGTACCGATACCCTCGGACGAACGGTATGAAATCTCCTCCACCGCGGTCACGAACCTTGGACACATTTTGCCAAAGGGCTGGTTCACTACACTTTTTGATAAGTGGATCCTTATCGTCAGCACCGGGCTACTATGCCGGCTACCACGTCAGAAGAGCCACACGGCCACCGGAAGGTGTGAGAATTCGAGCGAGACATCTAAAATCGGAAGTAGCCCTGAATAAGATGTTGTTTATGATACTGGCAAAGTTTATGCTATGCTACACTCTGCCGACTTTGAACGATATTCTTGAAAAGGTAATGGGACTCAACTTTGAACGGAGTTCCTTTGTGTACCTGGTCGAGGTCAGCAATCTCTTGGTCATGGTTCACGCCTCAACCAATTTCCTGATCTGTCTTAGCTGCTCGCCCCGCCTGTTTCACCGGAACAAAACGCCGCTCACGTCCTCTGCCTATATCACGAGCAGTCGGCCCAGTACCCCGGTTTCCGAGAGGGCCCGAAAGCACAGTCCCGTAGATGCGACCATGCTGTCGGCCCCGGCTTCACCAGTCATAACCCCAAGCCCTTCAAGACTATCAGACTTTTACGCTTCCCAACTGTCTGCTAAAGGAAAGCTTTCCATCTCTTGAACCGAGCCTAACTATGTGTACAGCTTGAAAAATTTGTTTCAGAAAATGTTTAAAGCATTGAATATATCTGATTGTGTAAATATCATGTGGACAGTTCATTTTAGTTTTATATTCAGCCGATAGATAGAATTCTCATAAATAAACAAATCGACAGAACTATCAACTGACATCTGTTATTTAGAGCCATAACGTTAGTCCTGAGCATTTTGATTTTACTTCAATCTTCACTGAAAAAAAGGAGTGTGGCACGACGGGGAAAATACCGTAATCTACAAAACATCTATCAGATTTACCATAGGTTTATTTAAGGCTTCTTTGGTTTCATGTTTTTAGACCAGGTTGGTAGGTATGTACCTACCTTAATATTGTTTAGAGTGAACGAACAAAATGCTATCGGCAGTAATACTACTAAATCACATACGTATGTATTAGGTTGACTCAGAAATGAAGTATGAATAGAGAAACATCCAAAGATTGCTCTTACAAAATATCTAATTCTGAATTCAACCTTTTAAGGTTAACGCTAATTACCGATAAGCAAAGGTAAAGTGTGCTAAACTCTGTCGGATACATCATACAAACATAGTCATACAAAACGACACAGATGTCTTCTTTTTACAGTTTCACTGGCAGCCGCCATTTTGATTCCTCATCTGTGCTGTGACCTGAAACATTTTCGCATGTCCAGGCACTATGTAGTCGGCCAGACAGAAGATGAGATTTCGACTGGACTGCCACAGGGTTTCATTTTGAGCACCTGCTGGCGGTTGGTTGTAATTTTCGCTGCTGTTCAGAACACTGTCACCGGCCAATACCACAGTTCCCAGAGTGGTATTTCTAACGATTAACGACGTATCCTATAAAGCATAAACAAACAAGTATCGGATTGCAAAATTTCGAAGACACGCCATTCTACTTTCTATGTATTTAAGCTGGACTGCCGTCTCACCCAGCTAACGTTTAAATCAGAAATTACTGAATTTCATCTGTTCAACAGTTTTCATCATTTAAATTCTCAGAACAATTTTTTCCTTGATCTTCCCCTATATATACCTGGTTTCCACAATTACAACATTCAGTAAGCCGAATTGTAAAATGTAAAATAACAATTATGTGAACTAATTCACGCATATCCCTGTCACGTAATGTCTTCATGGACATCTTTAGCCCCTTCACACATGTCTTCGTAGACATAACCTTCAGGGTTGTGACCCTATGCACTACATAGGCGACATGTTCCTTAAAACTTGCACAACTTCCTCTCAAGATCATACATAAGCTTCCGTTATTCAGACCCAGAAACTGACTCCGTTCCCGCAGAGAGTAGCTAACCAATCATCAAGATTGGTTTTCTTTCATTATTTCAGGTTTTAAGGCAAGCTCTGATGTTCAGAGAGATCTGGCGTTTATATGATTTCTCCAAATAGCGTCTACTCTTGATCATGCTTTTGTTCTTAATTTATTTAATTATGCAATAATTACTATTCCCGGAAACAATTATACGTCATAGTAAATTCAGCTTCTCGCTTAGCCTTTGGCGGAATTGAATTGGCTCGACACCCTTTTATATAAAATGAAATGAGATCACATGTGCACAGGGAAGAGACAGAGTAATTAACTTCAGTTACTTTGCAAAAATTAATTACACCCTCCGAACTAGTGACTAAGTATCGGTCGAGCAAATTACGTTCTAGCTCTGATGGTGGGGCTTGTCCTGGTTGTAAAAAGCCATTCCTGTTTGTAGATCAGTATTCGTAAAGATGTGTACTGCAGGCGGATGTTAGCGACAGTAATTTGGATTCCCCAGCTTCAAATAATGCGAGAAATAAATAAATAAGGTGAAAAAACAAAAAACCCTCCATTTCTACGTCCGTTTAGTCCCAGTGACAAGTATAAGTACAAGTTTCAGCTATTGAAATGTACCTGCAGGGTATGACCTGGTGTTCGTATCACTTCAACGAATGCATCGTCGAACAGGAAATATCGCTGATTGTTTCGCAACGGATTAGGTTCATAGGCAGATCCGGTCACCTGAAACAGATCAAAATTCACCGGCGTATCCGGAAACAACACAGCAGCGGCCATGTGATCCGGATGGCCGTGACTGGCCACAGCCATATCGATGTCCGCCAGCGTGATCCCGGCCAGATCAGCCAGGGCGTTCTCGATCACCACTCGCTGATCTACCGAGCCAAGGTCAAACAGAATGTTTTTGCCGTTGCTTTGAACCAGAGCAACTGAACTGATGAAGTTGAACCCACCACCTTCTATGGCGGCGGCCGAGCCTTCCTGTAGTATGGTGACGGTCGGCCTGGGATCGATAGCCACCGGAGTAACGCACAGACGGTACAGATTGCCGGCGGAGTGGCAGCAACGCTCAGTCGGGCCGCACTGGGACTGGAAATCGCAAAATTTCGATAATTTTGTGATTTCCTTTGGCTCTGAAGGAAGGCGGCAACGTCCAGCCCGCCTTTTCTGATCAGCTTCTACTTGATAGCAGTGTTTAACTCCTAAAATGAAATAGGATTTGTGCAAGTATGATGAGTTGGTATTGAACCACAAACACACAAAAAATTGTTTTCGAGCAATCAATTCAAATTTCAGACCACAACTTCATATCAAAGCACAATGCTGAAGTGAGCGATGGTTTGATTTTATTTAATTTGGGCTGGGAATGACGAAATGAATAAAGAAATGTTTTGTTGACAATTCAAGTGTTTGGACGGTCTTCACACAACCAGATTATTCAGGCTGCGCTTCCCCACATTAAGGCCACTTGCCACTCTTGAAAGCTGCAACTTACTCAATATTGAGCCACATGTAAATTTGAAGCTCTAAATCTTGTGCGTTGTTTGGTGCCATTGAAACGAGTCTAACTAGTTTGTATTGGTCGCAAAAATACCAAACGTAGGCACAACTTTCGACCAAAATTTTTTTCGTAAAAAAGAATATAGTATTTCCCATCCAATGTGCTTCTGAGATAATTGCCCGAGACAGTTTGCGATTTTGTCAAAATATCATTTCAGTATGCAGAAATAGAGCTTTTTCTGCAAATTTGACAGTTTATCCAGTTTTGAAAAATCATTGCTTTTGATTGGAGGTTGATAAAGCTACTGATACAGTGTTCAAAACATCTTTCAGATCCGCCCATTCGTTGTGGGACAATCGTCGGTCAAAGAATTGTTAGCCGCTGTTTGACAAAATCAATTATTCGATCAGAACTTTAGACTAATCTAGTGTACAGGCTAATCCGATTTGTTCATCTTTCGAAGCTCACCGATGGTTATGGTCTACACTGGTACCAATTCGACACAATCTGTTTTCAGCAGGGTCGCGTCAAAAACAACGAATCTTTCAAACGAATATGCTTTAAAAATTCACTGCTGAAAAATGATAAGAACTAGAGGACTATGTCTAATAGCAAGGTTCCAGAGCACTAACGCATTAAAATGACCATAGTCTTCCATAATTTTAGTCCGTAATTCCAGTCATAATTATCCACGTATAGTTCTAGAATCTTTGCTTCTCGCTGTACATGTATGTTCCAATGTTCCGTCAAGCTGCTTCGATAGAGTTGTGGAGCATAGAGTTTGCTTTCAAACAGAAGCGGCATGTAATCACACCTTTATTAAGATATAGCTTGTTTTTAAAATGAATGAAAATTTTACCTTGTACATCAGGATCATACATGCATTTATAACCATCTGGACAAGCGTTGCTAGAACCACCACACTGCAGTAGAACACCATGTGCTTGATCATAGTAAGGCCTTAGGCTTGCTCCATTAGATAACTTGGCACATATTATTATAATGGTCCAGCCAAACAGCAAACATGTTTGTAAACTCATTTCTGGACCTCTAAATTATTAGCAGCTTTACATAATGTTTAGAAACAAAGCCTTTTCCTGGTTATTTTCGCCAACTAGCTATAAAAATGATACATTTTCTACTCCTGGAGGAAGGACTCTCATTTTTATTTTTCCTTTTTTTCCATTTGGACGTGGTATTGCGACAATCTTAAGACCTTCCATCGGTAGGTGGCTATGTATTCGCCAGCCTGATAATAACTTTGCTATAATATGTGATTTGTATGCCATCCCTGCTGCAAATTGTAAATTGGCAAATCCCTGCAAATCCGATTGATTGATTAACTGTTACATCATCGAACGCTGAACTCTGAGAAGCACTCAAAAAATGTGAGTCATAAACTGGCCAAAGCAACTGACTGCTGACATAGTAAATGGCAAGCCCGTTAAAGAAGGTTTCTTAAATTTTTCCCTCCAGTTTAGGGGAACCATACAACAAGGTACGACGAATCCCGATTATTTTACAAAAATGTACGCAACCTAAGTTTATCTACATTTTATTGAGTCAAACCGCAAAGTCAGATGCTCTTTGTTTGCTATACTTTCATCCCTTCATATATTATTGAAATCTCACTGGTGAAGATGTAGAAGACAGATAACTTTCAATGTAAAGGAAAACTGACTACCACATGTGACTAAATGGTACAACTCACTCCACTGAATATGGTTATCATTTTTCTAGTCACTCTTCATGGTTGCTATGTTACTAGAGTCAGCAACCATAAACCTAAGTCTAGAAAATGAGAAAATGAGACTAGGGCTGTTAGCACCAGTCACTGATGTAAAAAGTTATGGTTGACAGTACTAATAAATCATCAGCATAAGCGCTCTGTGAAGAATACTGCTGGGCAAATACAAAATCAAAATTGTAGTCCACGTAGTGAGCGCACAACCATAAATTATTGAAAAGACAAAGGAATGAATCATAAGAACTACAGAATAAATATCGAAAGGTATAATTTACATATTTGGATGGATGTTGGAGTAAACGCTTGATACGACTGCAAAAATACAGTTTTTCAGACATTCCTTAGACACAGATGTTTGAATGAATGCTGCTGAATGCTGTTGAATGAATGAGCCAGGCGCTTAAAAACGAAAATTGGATTGGCGAATCAATTAATTGGATATTGGATAAAATGGATTGGATTGGAATAAATAAATCTAATACCTATAATAAATCTAAGCCAATAATTCAGGTTTTTGAATTATGCATTTTTGCGAATTTTATTCATATTCAAATAGTTTGAAAATGATTATTTAACGGTATATACAATTTAATAAAAATAAGAAAAATTGTCCTTGCGTATATCTACGCGCATGCAAAATTTGAGCAACTTTGGTTGCAGCATTTATGAGAAAATTAGTTTGGAAAATTTCGCACCAATCGCTTCTGTTTTGCGCATATATTATGATTTTAATAAGTTGCGTATTATGTATTTCATAAAATAATGAACAAATCCAACGCAAAAGCATAATGAAACATCCTGTAAAATTCATTTTCGAATGATTACTTTTTACTTTGCCATTCGCCAGAATGGTCAACACAAATTTCCCATATTTTCAATCGCCTGGAGCTTTTGACAGAAACCACGTACAGAAGAGACATGCACTTCGTTGCAAGGCATTTTTATTCTCTTTGCATTTATGCTTTATTATTATTAGCATTGTTTATGCATTTATGCTCTGCATTCGAATTTATCGATTGGAGATTTAATAAAATTTGGTTTGTTTTAAGGCATAATGGTAGCTAGCCATGCGCGTGGTCTCAGCTGCCGAAATTTAGTCAAAACATGTCCTCCCTAAAAATTTTCGAACCCCATACCTAAATGTTTGAAAATTTTAATCCAAGAATTGGAGAGTTTCTTAAAAAAATAACGAAAAATTAGGAAAAATTGGTAACATTCGCTTAATTACGCTAAAAATCGCTAAAAATATCTAAACATTGAGAAATTTGTTCCGTTTTTGATCGAAAAACCGATTTTCCGCCGCCCCCTCAAAAATTTTACTTACCATTCTCCCCAAATTGATTTTTCCGTCCCCCTCTCCCTTTTTCGCCAGACTCGGTCCCTAATTTTTCAAACCCCCGCCCCCAATTTTTTTGCATTTAGCCACACCTACGGGGAACGGGTAAAAAATTTAAGAAGAAATTTGCGATTTTGCTCAAAAGACGCTATTTATAACCAAAAATTAGCGATATTGGAACCGGTTTGGTCATTTTTTCGAAAAGCTGGGAATTGCGAGAAATTTCGAATTTTTGCTAATTTTGAACCAAATTGTCGAACATTATGAGGGTGAGGCATAGGTGTGGCATGGCAATGGTGGGGCATAGGGATGGCAAAAATCTGGGGGTGGGGGGTTCGGCTCGAGAACGGGGGAGGGTCCTCATGTGTTGCTATAAACCCCCTAAATTTCCAATTTTTTGCCATTTTGGCCACTTTTGGCCAAAATTTGGGGGCGGGGTGACGAAAACCGGAAATCTAGGGGGAGGGTTTGCCAAAAGTTGTCGTTTAAAGTCAAAACTCTTCATTTGACAAAGACATACATGTTACGTACAAAATAGTGGGCAAAATGGTAACACACAAGTATCTGCGTGCGCCAAAACTTATTAAAAATTAAAATACAATTAAAATTAAAATTAAAATACAATATATAATATACACAGACAATCATATCAATAAGAGCTTTGGTCACGTCATAATAAGTACGAAACTCATAAATGCGTAAGTAAACAAAGGTTATACATACATATTTGACCCATCACTCCATCTCATACTTTAAAAATGTACTTAGATCAACAGATCTAATGACCTTTTTGAAAACAAATAAGCTGGGGGGCGGTTACAATTTCCTGTGGTACTTAAGGTCTGCTTTCTGCGCAGAGAATTTTGACGTATGCATTACTCTATTCGGAAAGAAATACTTTCTACAATTAAGTCTTGCCTTACTACTTTTCAATTTCAAAGCATGCCCTCTTGTTCCAGCGTCAACGGCATACGAAAAAAACTCCTCAGAGTTTACGTTGTCTAATTGATAAAATATTTTGTAAGTTTGTGTGAGATCAGCTTTCAGTCTACGACACTCCAAAGTTTCAAGTCCAGTTAACCTGAGGAGCTCTTCATAAGAATATTCTCGAATTTCGAGTAAGCGTTAAGTGAAACGTCTTTGAACCGTTTCAATGTTGACAATGTCTTTTTAGATGGGGCGACCAGGCACATGAATTGTACTCTAAGATCGGCCTGGCATACTCAGAGAATATAGCAACCAAAAATTTCATATCACGACAATTGAACGATTTAAAAAGAATGGCAATTTTTTGGTATGCCTTTGCACATAGTTTGTCACAATGTGAGGAAAATTTCAAGTCGAGCGTTATAAAAACTCCTAAATCTTCAATAAGGTCTGTTTTCGGTATTTTATACCTGTTAATCTGGGGTTCCAAAATGGGGTTCCCCGATCTGCCAAAATGGGGTTCCCCGATTTCAAGCAGAATACTTTCATGGGATGCGATTTAAGGGAATTACTCTTCAAAGTTGAAGTTTCGGCAAAAATTTAAAAGATGTTGGCTAACGAAAGGAAAATTTTGTTACTGGTGCGAGCTATAAGGCTATAATTTGGCATAAAAGGAGGCCCTATAGGAGTACTCATTTGTGCCAAATGGCTAGAATTTAGG
>JASAND010013264.1:0-16054 GCA_030248195.1 Trissonchulus latispiculum
GTTATCTACCTGTATCGATACATAACAGGTCAAGCCCATTATTAATAAAATTTGTAGCCGTAGCCGAATTATCCAAATTTTTGGGATCCTGTAATGTAATGAGGTTCATACAATCGCATTTTTAAAGTCTAAATTTTTGTTCTTGACTGGATTTATTTTCAAAACATTTTCAGCTTCTGGGGGTTAATCAATAATTCGCAAAAGTCAACCAAATTTGTAGAGTATCCAATTTTTGGTTTTTGGTTCATTTAAAGCATTCTAGCGCAGTCATCGAAAAACGTTTGTCCTGAAGAAATTCAGGCATTAAAGGGTTAATCAATCGTATTCGTAACCAACGTTAATATTTCACTGTTTTTGCCTTTGATTAATACTGCACTACGCATCGCATGCACGCTCTTTGTTTATTGATACTGACTTCTCAAAATGAAAACAACTCAAAACTCTATAACTTACAAATGTAATTTACACAAAAAATGCATTAGGTATTTTAGCTAAATGTAGCTGATGACAAATTAATCTTTTTAATCATTTTCATTACGGATTTATTCGTAATTTCAAAAAATTCTTCAACTTCTGGGGCTCCGCCCGAGAACCCCGCTTGCTTGTTTGTCATGATGTTTCCGGAATTCATTAGTTCTCAGAGTTTTCGAAACAAGATTACTGCCTTTGTTCTGAATGATATTAATTTTATAGCTATTTAACTAATTCTTAATTAGTTTAACTATAACATCAAAACATCTGAATAATGTTGTGTCAATAATATCAAAAATTGGTCATGATATGTGTTAGATACAACAGATGCGAATTAAATCGTTTTGAACATTTGCATTACGGATTTTTCCGTAATCGCAAAAATTTTCTCAACTTCTGGGGGGCTCCGCCGGAGCCCCCCGTCGTGTATATAGGGCATATTTCACATATTTTATAATCGTGCATTACTGTTCAGTAGCATCACCGTTCTAAGTACTTTTTCAGACGATTAAATTATGTTTTACTAAAGAAATATTCTGATTAACAGTTAGTAAAGTAGGTTTTTAACATAGTTGGCAACCTTGTAACGAACCGTTATTGACATCGTGATGTTCAATTTCCAAAAATCTGATCGTGTTGTCGTCGACCAACGGCACTTAATTATTTAAAAGCCGTGCAGACAGAAGCAGATTTTTCAGCTAAGAGAAAAGTCAGTCCGCGCCAAATCCAAACATTATAAACACATCCCAGACAGAATCTCTGTGTTCATTTGTCCCTTCCCACCGCCACTTATCCCATCCCGTCACATTTAGTTGTTCAAATTGTCTTTATTTCTATATCAAGTAATACAACCACTGTAAGCTTACTTCGTCTGGCAGTAGTAGTAGTAGTAGTAGTGTTAACTAGTAGTCCGTGAATTGAAATCATTGCGTACAGTCAAAGTTGAACGCGGTCGCGGGCGCACGCGGGTACCCGCGGGCGGTCTCGGTCGTGGTTAAATTTTTTGACCGCAATGACCGCAAATTTCTGTCAAATGGTGGCTATTTTGCCAAATGTTTGGTAAACATTTCCAATTTTTCCAGATCTTTTAGTTCGGTACAGTATACAGTTTCGTTTTTGGATAAATTTCCAGCTTCAAATTAGCTGATCTTTGTCCAAAACTATCCAAAAGCCGTGGACCAGGGATCTCAATTGTATGTTCATTAGAATTTAAAAGCGAAGGATAAAACAAATCGGTTGAATGGCAAAATGATTAAACTATTGAACGCTTACAGATCGCTAAGTAGCACGAAAATAAACTACATTGAAAGGTTCAGCTAATTTCATCCAGGCTTTGATGAGGATTATATAAAGGTTAAAATACTGTATGTATTTTATATGTCCTGTATGTACTGTATATATATCTTATATGTAATGTATATATATATATACATATATATATATATATACATATATATATATATATTTTATATATATTGTAAGCAATGTATGCAAAAAATGTATGTAATGCACAAAAAATGCATTAGCGTTAGCAGCTTTAAGGATACAGTTGGCAAATTATCCTTTTTAAACATTTCCACAACGGATTTAATCCGTAATTTCAAAAAAATCTCCAACTTCTGGGGACTCAGCCCTCCAGACCCCCCCCCGGTGCTCACTTGCAATATTGTTACCACGGATCAGCAGTTCTCGGAGTTTTCGACAACGAATGTATGTTTTAATATTTACTACCCTTCTTCTCAATGATATGCCTAAATATTTGCTAAATTTTTAATACATTAATTAGCTTAACTAACATTTAAATATCGAATAATGTGCGTCAATTAGAGATGCACCGGGGCCGCCACTAGCTGAGCCGGGGCAGGGGCCTGGGACTGGAAATTTGGTAAATTCAAATTTTGCAATGATTTCTGATATACAAACGTTACTATCGTTATTTTCATTCAAATCGGTGGGAAAACAAACTATTTGCAACACTTCTTGGCTTTCGAAAATTCAAAACTTTGGTCAAAAAGTCAAAAATTTACAAAATTTTGCTAATTTTGGGCCCCGGTCTGGACCGGGGCCTCACCACCGGGACCGGGACCGGGGTCCGGGGCCGGGGCCAGGCACCGGTGCATCCCTAGTGTCAATTCTATCGAAAATTACTCAAGGCATTCTTTAGATGCAACAGATGCCAAATAAACTCTTTTTAAACATTTCCATTACAAAAAATTCTTCAACTTCTGGGGGGCCCAGCCCCCCCACACCCCCGCCGTGTACACTGGGCGCATCTACATACATATTCTGCAGGTAATCTTATAAGCGTGCATTACAGTTATCGAAAGTTGCATAAATAAAACAATCTTTCGCATTAAATACAAGAATTCTGCCTGGACGCAAAATTTCTTAACGGGACGCAACTTAAATTTAGCGGGACGCAAGGTTGCCGCAAATCCGAAAACCAAAAAACCCTGCTGCTAGGACGTTCCAACCTGACTGCAGTGACTTATACACAGCTCTGAGAACGGAATCTTCTAAAGTAGCTCTAGCAATATGTTGACTTGCAATCGGCAATCCGAATCAGTTTTCCAGGATGAGGTTTATCGACAGCTGGGCAAACTCGGACTATCTGATTTGCTGAGTTTCTTCGGGTGGCAAACGGGATAAAGCAATCCGTGTTGCTGTGTTCGGGCGATTTCCGATAGACGATGTCGTAGTTGTAAGCCATGAAAATCAGAGCCCGTCTTGGTAGTCTAGCTGCAGTTATACTGGAAATTCCCTTCTTTTCTCCAAATATGAGAGTTTAAGGGTTTGTGGTCAGTGATGAGACTGAATCTCCTGCCGAACAGGAACTGGTGAAACTTCTTCGTTCCAATAATGATGGACAATGCTTCTTTTTCAATTTGAGAGTAATTCCTCTCCGCTTGGTATAGGGTTCTGGAGGCAAACGCTACAGGTCGTTCGTCTCCATTAGGGAAAACATGTGATATGACAGCACCCAAACCACATGAAGACGCATCGGTTGCTAACCGGACTGACGAAGACTCATTGAAGTGACTTAGCACCGGCATTTCTGTCAATGATTGCTTTAACTTGTTGAAGGCAGCGTCGTGCTTGTCTGACCAAGCCCAGTTTGCGTCTTTATGCAACAGCGCATCTAGTCGTGCAGTTGTAGGAGACATGTCACCAAGATACTTACTGTAGTACTGGATACAGCCAAGGAACGGTATTAGCTCTTTTTTATCTTTAGGACTTTGATTTCTAGTATCGACTTAGTCTTCTTTGGCAATACCTTTATGCCGTCAGAACTGATGATCTGCCCCAGAGATTCTATTTCCTCCTGTAGAAAACGGCACTTGTTTAATCTGAGTCTCATTACAAATTCACGCAGTCTTTGTGTAAAGTTTTGGCCCCAGAGACTGGATATTGGGCAGCCAAAGACCTTTACGGGGTGCTGCGCGCTTGAGGCTGGATACGCAACCTGGACTTGCAGATAGTTCCAAGCCGACCTCGATAAACCTCGCCAATTAAAATATACCAGAAATTCTTCGTGAAGCTTAAGCTCAACCCCAAACTACGGCCAGACTCTAACCCCAATAAATCCTAGGCGGATCCTACAACAAACTAAAACCTAGCTACAAAGCACTAGGCCAAGTGGCCGTACTACAATATTTAATTTAACAAGAGGGAAGGGGGAAATACTAGATAATAAAAGTCACTTGACACTTACAGAATGAATCCAGGAATTGCCAGAGAAATATTTATACAGCACATAGAATGGATAAATAGAAATATACATATACTGGTAGGCCCGTACAAATAATTAAGTTGGGCGTCCCCCACCCAACCTATCGCCAGATTAGGAGGTCTTTTACTACTCTACTCCGACGTTCAAAGATACGAGGGGACCCCAAGCTAAGCCAGAAAAAACACAATAGCGTAAAATTTTGAATAAGAGAATACTGAAAGAAAACAACCAGTCGCGGCGAGAAACGAACGTAAACTGAAATAGAAAAATGCTGGAGGCCGCCATAGTGAGTACTAAATCACGTGACAGGCCTCCAGCCAATAGAATTTAGACAAACTTTTGAGAGAGAATTTTGAGCGTAACTGGGGGATGCATGACCTATCTTTGCACAAATACCAACAATTACAATATTTCAACTTCAAATTGTAAGCTGTCAGGGCAATTTTGACGAAAACAAGATACATAAACTAAGATTAATTTTGGATGACGAATCTTTTTAAATAATAACGAAATATGACAGTAGGGCATCATCGCCCTACTGTACATTTGGAAAACGCTTGCCAAATTCCGCAGATACTCTTCCTTTGTCGGGCCTGAGATGACAATATCACCCAGGTAGCAGGCTACACCTGGCAAACCTTGAAGGATCTGCTCCATGGTCCTCTACTATATGGCAGGGGCTGAAATTACACCAAACTGTACTGAAACAGGCCTTTGTGTGTGATGACCACAATCAACTTTTGTGATTCTTCTGTGAGTTCCATCTGAAGATAAGCATATCGCTAATCTAAATTCATGAAGTACTTTCCACCTTTCAGACAGCTGAGGATTTCCTCAAACCTCGGCAGTGGATACTGATCCACTTCCAGCTGCGGGGTGACTGCAAATCGTAAGTCTTCTTGACGTTGTAACTGAACCAATTAAGTTGAACTTTTGTCAGCTAGTTCCTCCTAAAAAGCGAAGGACCAGTGCCCGGACCCACGAGGAGAGACAGCGTAGTGGACTGATTATTCACCTGTATTTCTACATCCTTTTGACCTATAACCTGCGCCGGATAATCATGTGTGGGTGTTGGTTCTCAGTTTGCATTGACTTCGCTGTAGTTTCGGTTTTCCAAGAATTTTCTTCCACGTAACTTCGCTCAAAAAACCAATCTGCTCTTGTATGTGTACAGGAGTACAGCTTTTAACATGTGTACAGCTTTTCCGTCGATCATTACTCTTTGTCTAAAGTTACCACAAAATACGCCGGAAATTGCATTGACATACAGAATGTCACTTCCGGACATAGTGTCCTCCAAATGTTCGTCGCGGACAAGATGAGCTCTTATCTGTGGATTCTGTACCCTTGACCCCTTTTTCCGACACGCTTTCATATCAGACTCCCCACCAGGGTTTTTTTTTGGTTTTCGAATTTGCGTCAACCTTGCGTCCAGCTAATTTTAAGTTGCGTCCCGTTAAGAAATTTTGCGTCCAGGTTAATTATTGTTTTAGCGTGTTTTATATGCAAAAATTGTATTCTTTATAAAAATGCAGAATATTTCTTTAGTAAAACATAATTTAATCGTCTGAAAAAGTACTTAGAACGGTGATGCTACTGAACAGTAATGCACGATTATAAAATATGTGAAATATGCCCTATATACACGACGGGGGGTCTGGGGGGCGGAGCCCCCCAGAAGTTGAGAAAATTTTTTGCGATTACGGAAAAATCCGTAATGCAAATGTTCAAAACGATTTAATTCGCATCTGTTGTATCTAACACATATCATGACCAATTTTTGATATTATTGACACACATTATTCAGATGTTTTGATGTTATAGTTAAACTAATTAAGAAATAGTTAAATAGCTATAAAATTAATATCATTCAGAACAAAGGCAGTAATCTTGTTTTGTTTCGAAAACTCTGAGAACTAATGAATTCCGGAAACATTGTGACAAAGAAGCAGCGGGGGGTCTGGGGCCCAGAAGTTGGAGAATTTTTTTGAAATTACGGATAAATCCGTAATGAAAATGATTAAAAAGATTAATTTGTCATCAGCTACATTTAGCTAAAATACCTAATGCATTTTTTGTGTAAATTACATTTGTAAGTTATAGAGTTTTGAGTTGTTTTCATTTTGAGAAGTCAGTATCAATAAACAAAGAGCGTGCATGCGATGCGTAGTGCAGTATTAATCAAAGGCAAAAACAGTGAAATATTAACGTTGGTTACGAATACGATTGATTAACCCTTTAATGCCTGAATTTCTTCAGGACAAACGTTTTTCGATGACTGCGCTAGAATGCTTTAAATGAACCAAACCAAAAATTGGATACTCTACAAATTTGGTTGACTTTTGGTAATTAAGGGATTAACCCCCAGAAGCTGAAAATGTTTTGAAAATCCAGTCAAGAACAAAATTTAGACTTTAAAAATGCGATTGTATGAACCTCATTACATTACAGGATCCCAAAAATTTGGATAATCGGCTACGGCTACAAATTTTATTAATAATGGGCTTTGACCTGTTATGTATCGATACAGGTAGATAACTCAACTAATAACTCAACAAGTACTGACACTTTACAAAGCGTTGGCATTCGATGACATAGTGGAAAACACCAGGGGGTCTGGGGGGCGGAGCCTCCCAGAAACTGAGAAAATTTTTGGAAAATATGGAAAAATTGGTACTGGAAACATTTAACGTTTTCACTTTTACAAAAGTGAATTTTCTCCCGAAATAGTGTTGCGTCTAGCTTGCGTCCCGTTAAAATTTCGTTGCGTCAAGATAAGAAACTTTGCGTCCAGACGCACTTCTGGACGCAAAAAAAAACCCCTGCTCCCCACACGGGAGGGTTTTCTCTAATTTGATTGGCTAGTCTAGATACTCTCAACCCTCATTGCGTATTGCCGGAGGAGTAACGTTGTGCAATGGACTGAGGAGCAGCCCTCTAGTTGCTACTCTTCTTCAATTGCAGTTATGCTGTGGCGTAATCTGACTAATTTCTGGATCTATGGTTGTTTCCAATTGAAACGATTTCTAAACAGTTTCAAGTTTTCAACTAAAACTTTTGACACACAAAATTAAGCACATTTCACAGACTCTACCCTTTGTACACATGTTTTAGCTGTTGCATCTACAGGATTTTAAACTAAATCCGCCATAGCCACAGTTTCATCTATAGTTGGAGCACAGCTGTCAGCCTTAGCCAATTTAGAATTGAATTGCATTATTGTTAATTAAGGGAAGCACTACTAAAGTGTCTTTCTGAACTGTCAAATGTTATTAAATCGTCAGTTGTTCACAATTAACCTTGCAATTTTGTCATACAAACCTATTTTTACTCTGAAGTCTATTGTTTAGGGTCATCAAAAATTACAGAAAAAATAACGACATTGCTTTAAATTAAGTTTAGGTCAAACCGTTTTTGTCTAAATATCAGATCCTGAATTCCGAATAAGTTGTCATGTGCGAACATTATGACGTTCAGTTATTTTTGTCATCTGAAGCAAATATTTAGTAGACTTTTTGGTTAACCAATTCCTGCTTAGCCGAGTGTAGGGTCTAATGTAATTCACTTTCTTTATTCTATTGTTGTATCAACCAAAATCTTTCATAGGACAGACACCAAATCTGTTAGGTCCTGCATATGAATGTTGTTTGTAACAAGGACAAGGGTCAATGGGTTTAAACTAGGTATATTTATAACAGTGCTGTGAAAGGCTGAAAATCAGGATTGGAGGAATTTAAGAAACCTGTCCAAGGTGGGAATCGAACTGCCGAGTTTCTGATCTCTAGTAGTGTACACTACCAGTGAGCTACCAGGCAGGAGAGTTGTGACGCGGGGTCCACCACCGGCACCGCGGGCAGGGCCGGTATTTTTAAAAGTAACGTAACAGCATCCAAAACCTTGTTAGACTGGACCAAAGAAAACCTGCCCCGGTCAGTCCAGATTGCCCGGCCCGCAGGACCACGTCCGCACACGGCTGGCCCGGCCTGCAAGATTTTCTTCTTCTTATTATTATAGCTTATGTTCTGAAGCTACCATACAAAGGAAACTATGTAGCTTATTTGGGCTGCTTGCTGTGAATTGTGCATATTTAACAGCGGTTTATAATGCAATCACTTGCGTTCAAAGATCTCTAAATTTAACATTCATTTAAGCAAGCCCTATTTTGCCTGGCTCAAAATCAATTCACGAGTGTTAAGAAACCCCATTACCAAATTCGTGATTGTAAACGATACCGTTGGCATTCCCAACAGAGATATTTTCAAATTCAGCTGTTTGCAAGGTGTGCGAATGTCGTAGATTTGCTGTATTGCTAGAATGACCCAAGTAGGGTAGTAAATGAGTAATCCAGTTATAGTCTTTCCGACAAATTCCACAAAATTAGTCATAAAGTATGTAGTACTGATTTTGGAATTGCCCAACCCTTTTTTTAAGTTTCTGAAGTTTGTCTGTCTTTTGTTCAAACCACACTCGAGATTTTAGCTTTTAGATTTTAAGCACATTATTGAACACTTGTTTCATTTATTCTTATATACTTACATATCTAAGTTCTTGCTTACACTCAAGAAAAGCCTACTGCGGTCTGTGAGTGGGCATACCTTTGAGGCTGCTTAGGTGAGTGAGCATAGCTAATGAGACGTCTCTCTACAAAATTTTGCAAGATAGTACCAGGATTACCAATTTTGCAGGCTAGTACCACTATTACCAAATCTCGTTTGTCTATTTTAGTAAGCCAATAATGCCTTGGATTAACCGACTATCTCTTTTATGTTTATTCTTCTGTGCTGCTGAAGGCATAGTTTGCCACTGCAACGATAACTACGTCGATTTTCAACAACACTTACGAAGCTATGGAAGCTTGAAGGCCCAAGAATTGTTAACAGGGGTTACGTGTGAGGCGGAAACTAAAATGTGCAATCTAACTCGGGAGCACTGCGGGACAGAGTGCCAAGAAATTCTCGAAAAGTATGGAATTCACTACGATCGTATTAGACCCATTTGTGTTCGATTTTTATCACCGTGGGGCAAAATTCATCAAGGCTGCGGTTTCGATACTTCGACTCTAACTGGATACAATTGTGTTAAAGTGACCTGTAAGCGATTTGAATCTTTTAAAATACCCTGCGGTGATAGAAATATTTGGAGCCCAATTCTGTACGACTATTTTTGTACAGAAGATGAATGCAACAATATTGGATTCGATCAAGTCTGTCGTGATGCCACAACTCTTGGTGATGAGCAAATTATTGTCAAGTAAATGCAAACTGTTAAGAAAAACACTATACAAACATGAATTTTTCTCGAGCAGATTATACAATAACATTTTAAGCATTTTAAATATTTGCTGGATTTTGCTGCAAAGATGCGCACAGTATTACTGAAACCATTCACACTTGTGCTTTCGGTCATCAGACAGCACATAATATCAGCCCATGCATTTGTTAGTTAAGCCAATCAATGGAAATATAGACCCACAAATTTCTGTCAGCTGTTTTTTAGCTTTAGCCAATTCAAGTAGGTCTGAATAGTCTTTGAAAAATCACGAAGAATGGAAAGAAAGTGAGAAAATAATTACAACATTTTCAGTATCCAATTTCAGTGGCTGTCTGCTGCGTTAATCCTAAGGTTTGATTGTTTTCATTTCTATCCCCGATTTTCCTCAAAAGCTTCAGTTAACTGAACAGTGGAGTTGAAGTTTTGAGGTGCTGCTTGGGTCTTTTCAGATTGTTCATTATATATCTCATCAGGATACAGTATCGTAATATATTTAGCTAAATTACATAGACTGTTTTATTGTTTCTGAATCAGGATGATGTATCCAACCAATACATTGAAACGTTAGGGAACTACGCTATCGTCGGGGCGCGGTTAATCATCAGCGGTTCCCTGGTTTTAAAGCTGACGCAACCACACAAAGTTTTTATGCAATACAAAGCTTCTTGTGGTCAGCTTACTGGTATGTGTGGCCGTTGATGGGACTGAAACAACGAGCCAGTTGCTGCATTGTTGACGTTGACTAAATTAATATTGCTAATGTTAACGAAAAAATCTAATAATGGCTCTCCTGCTATTTTTCAGTACTTGAGGGAAAACAACGTCTTTGTAAAATGGAGATGTCGGTTTTCACTTTCCGGTTTTACAGGCCATTTGCTGCCTTATTTATGGCGTTCCAACGCCGGCCTGTCTGTAGTGTTGGGAACAGGGTACACAATGACATTTTGTTCATGGAGATGGAACACGCTGGAATAAAAGTTCTCAAATGTAAACATTGAGTTCTGAAATCAGAGAAGCTTTCTCTTATTGTTGCGCTTCAAGTGAGCAAGCAGAAAAATTGAATCTTTATCACATTCACCTGCAAGCTTTCTAAGGGATTATTCTTCATAACGAAAAAATCAAGATGTAGAGCCTCCATAACTCTGAGGCCGACTTTCATCTTTTGGATAGTGAATTTTAGTTACAGTAACTGGCAGTGGCAGAGTTGGCGCCGGGTCCGGGTACCCGCGGGGACCCGCGGGTACCCGCGGGCCGGGCCGGGTCCGGGTCCAACTTTAGGACCCGCGGGTCCGGGTCCCCGCGGGTCCAAATCCGGGTCCGGATCCAACATAGTGAAGAAAACTGGATTTTGTTACATTTAGGGAAGTTAAAACAAAACAATTTTTATTGTATTTCTAATAAAAGGTTGGTGGAATCGGTATGTTAGGCATTGAGATACAATGTTTAGTTGTCTAGCTGAGGTCTTTCTGACCTATGCTGCTCAGCTGGCATAGAAACACAATATGTAGTAATAGAATTGGAAGTAGAAATATGACAACTCGAATTGTTAAGTTAGCATAAAGTTTTGCAATGATTGCAAAAATTTAATCTAGTAAACAAGCTCAAGGACATTGTTTTCAAATACAAGCCACCAAAACTTGGTTCACATTCTTTCCTCCAAACCATTCGTAACTTGTCTTTGTCCGAAGAACAGTCTCGTCACACTGTCTCTGGACTATTACAAAACTGCTACTGCTTTTGCTAGCCCTAGTACTCAAAATTGTCTTGAGGTGTAAAATAAGTTAACCTAATGCTAACAGGTTTTATTCGCGACCGGGCGATTACAGTAGTAAAGTTGCAGTGAAATTTAAGAATGCAGTGAATGTTTGAAATGCAAACTGGTTCGTTTTTACATCCGGGTACCCGGATCCGGGTCTGGACGGGTCCGGGTCCGGCCTAACGGGTCCGGGTCCGGGCCGGGTCCGAAAATTTGGACCCGGAGCCAACTCTGGGCAGTGGTAACAACTCCGCAGAAATCCAAAAATTCAAAGTTTCGAAGACAAATGACTTACACTTTCGCTAACAAATCCTTTAAAATGTAAGACGTGTTTTTGGTAACATGCTTTTAGCTAAATTTCAGTTTAGTTATGGTTCTTTATCGAATTTAAGTTGTATGTTTTTCCAACTTTTCAGAACACATATATAACGGCTGATTAAAAAGTGGCAATGTGAATTTAATAAAACTTTTAATTAAATTAAATAAATTTAAATAAGAATGTTAATGTCTTTTAAACTGTCCAATCATGGTAATTTCTATGGATTGCATTCATGCATTTCTATGCATGAACAGGTTCCAAAACTCTCAATTTCCAAGATTGGCTTGAGTTGCATTTGCACCTTTCAGGCTGAAGTTGGCAAGCAATAAGTACACCCCGGAAAGTACAAGATTCCTTAAGCTTTCTTTCAACTTCCAAATAGTCACTCAACAATTGTAATTAATTAAGCGCTACCCTCTTGAGACATTTTTGAAACTTTGTGGGAGTGCCAGTTTTCTTTCATAAACTACCGGCAAATGATTAATTTATGTTCAGACGGTTAACATTAGAAAAAGGGTTTACCCTGAGCTGATTACCAGCTTTTGGTGTCAACAAGGTTGACTCAAAAAGCTGGAAATAATCGGCCAGGCAATTAATCGTCTTAGAATTAAGGCAGTATCCTGTTATTATCTTCACTGTAGGAGTTGCCGTCCTTGGTTGTTGGGGTTTTTATCAATCTAGGTTCACAGACCTTTTCTACTACAACTCCTGGTAAAAAGGGATCAGGTCCGTAAATTGCTCTGTCAAAAATGTTTTTTAACTAAAACGCCTAACGACAATATTAGCATCCCGCTTCTGATACACATACACTTAGCATGATGTCTCAATTTCAGATTAAATTCTACTGAAATGGTAGTAGTTGGTTAGGACTCTAACTTAAAATTGAATTTCATAGTATAGGAAGGACGTTTTGAGATAAATTACTGCCCCTCATGTCTAAGAAATTTTCTTCCAGGATGGACCTTTACGATTACCGGCAACCAATATATAGTTTTATCAGTTTTATGTAAACTTAACCATGTGTTTACAAATACGAAGTTGCAATCCTGTTTCTGTTGTTTCTTCCATGCTGTCCAGAAGGCAGTTATTAATTGGTAAGATGTACCTTGTGAACACTAAACCTCATTCAGTACATAAAGTGGAGCTATAGCACTGCACTGCCGCACGAGGCAGTTTTCCCATAAGATGACTTCCCCAAGTTCAAGTATTTTTTGTATTCAAGTATCTTTTATTTTGAAGTATTTTGGAAGTTATGATAAACAGTCATGTTTGATGTTACACAAAAAACTATTAATGTATAATGAACTAATTAACCTAGAATTGCTTCAATAACCAAACGCAATCTACATAGCTATCATTTTGTTTGATTTGCGCACAAATGACATCTACTCGGTCATATCCAGGTACCACAGAAAATTAATATTGGTCAATTTATGTTTACAATCAACAGCAGGTTAATTGAACAATTTTTAGTAGCTCAGTGTGCGGACACTTGTCAGTGAAGCAGTGGTCTGATAACATCTAATGTAATGCTGTCCCAGCAGTTGGGAACTAAATAGTATGAGGGATCACTGTAACTGCAAAATTTCTTAACATAAATTCAGATGTTCAACTAAGCAGCGCAAAATGAAAGTGCCCCGTGTCTGATTTTCTTTCAGCTCCGACTTTGACTGCAACAAGAAGGTATCTAATCCCGCTTTTTTGGATTACTCTTATTTACAAATGTCTAATTAGGTGAAAGCAGGCTGCCTGAACAGTATTTACTTAATTCCTTTAATCTAATTCTTTCGTAACATGACATGTTCCTTACCACTGCATAAATTATTTATGAGATACCAGGTGATAGAATAATTTTCCTATCTTCTTTCGTCCGTTACGCAGGCGTGAAATACTATGCAACAATGCATAGCCTTTGGAATTTGTTCATATATAAGGTTAATGACGACGTAAGAGTTTAGATTTACGTTCAAACTCCATCCGTGGACGCACGTACACGGCTGTAATTTTCGCATAATATAATGGAATAAGAAACCGAATTGTCTTTGTTAGTAGCTGACGATACCAGACAACCCAGTTTTAATTGCTGAATCCGATAAACTCTTCCTTGATAGTACGTGATGTGATTACATGGGAAAGGCTTTGATATAAGTATATTCCTATAAACTGTTTTATAATTATTGAGGATTTTATCAATCCTTGATATTTACTACTTTTTCATCAGGTTAAAAGGCTTTGCTATCCTACGACAACCTGAACAACAACAGCTATAGTCCTTCAACACATACTATTGCAAATTTTAAGGGGGCGAAAATAAATAGTTTTTAGAGGCTGTTTCGCAGATTTATTTGGAGAATATTTTATTGTTGTTATTATTATTATTATTTATTTTTATTTTTGTCTATTTTGTTGTTACAGAAAATGCAACAGGTGGAACCAGTTCATTTTCAGAAGTGATCGTTTGCGGGATTTTTACTTTAACTTTTGAAGTTAACGGTTTCTAGCATTTTCTGGGTGCGTCGGAGACATTTCAAATACAAATAAATTCAAATACAGATCATACACAATAAGAAAGAATGATTTCAATGATCCCATCTCTCTACGGTCTGTCAAAAAACTGGCAGCCAAAAATATAAATTCAGGAAAATTCAGAAAAAATCACGGGGGTAAGGGTGCAGTGTAAATTTTAAATCTTTGAAAAATGCTCTGGCAAATGCTTAGACTTCCTCCAAGCTTACGCTATGCTCGGAAAGTGTAATGATTCTGGATAATATTCTCAAAATACAGCGCTGTGTTAACGTGTAATATTGAAGCGCTACGTTTGTCCGGGAGACGCCGGCCGAGAACAGGCCGACCGGATAGACATAGGCCGGCCGGCAGGCCACAAGCCGGGCGGTCAAATATGGGGCGGACCGACCAGCGTATGTCAGTTTCTGCGGTTTATAGCCTTAAGGGGGGGCTACTAAAATGGACTTGCCCCGACTTTGTCCAATTGGCATCCTTTTTGGCATAGATATAGAGCATGGGTGTGGTCAAGAAATATCGGCTAGTGAGATCTTAGTCGCCTTCCAGTCGTGTGCAGCCGTCGCTTTTAGCCCGACCCCCCATTTTTCACTACTACCAACATAATTGATTAAAACTTTCTGCTGGCTGCTAGACGTTAGCTTCAAGGCTGCCATTTGGCATAATAATTTAGCAAATATGACCCCATCTGCAGAAAAATACTAGATGGTTGTATCTTATCTGAATCTACGGGAATTGATCTTCAAATTTGAAGTTTCGCCAGAAATTTAAAAAAATTTTGGCTAACGAAAAGAAAATTTTAATTTTGGTGCAAGTTATAAGGCTGTAATTTGGCATGTACAGAGGCCCTATAGGTGTGCTCATGAGTGCCAAATAGTAGGAAATTCTACCGACTGAAAAATGTTTTATGCCGACTTGAATCTTCAAAAATTGCCAAAATCGTCATTTTTGGTCTGTCGGATCCTGCGTAGAAGCTTTCTGCAGCCCTAGAAGTCGCAAACCTTCACTAATCGAGCTGAAATTTGGTGTGGGTGTATTTTCGACAAAGCTGGGTGGGGCCGACAAATTTTGCCAAATGTTGCCCTTGCAGAGCAAATTTTAGGGGGGGGGGCGAGCCGAGCCGAGCCGAAAAAATCCGGCCCGTGCGCACCTCTGCCCGGTATCACCTCAAAGATGTTCATTTTGTGTATGACACATTAAAACTTAAATTCTGAAACAAAACTGAGTTAACCGCGCAATACAATATTCTGAAACAAAACTGAATTAACCGCGCAATACAATGTTCTGCGAAAATCGAAGAAGACTTCCACGCTTTTTTTAGCTTCAACTTGAATCCTTGAATCCTAGTCCTTGTTAAACGAATTTATATAATCAATTTTTATGAAAGTTGTGAGAAAGAACAAAATCTTTAGCCTACCTCCGAGTTTTTGCTCATAAGTAGGAGATCATTAAATCTGTGAAGTGAAAGAACAGGCTCAAAGTTGAGGTAAAGCTTGCTTCCTGCTGGGCGGAAGGAATTCTTTTCATTTTCACATCATGCTTCATTAAACTAGTTAGTTAGTTAGTTAGTTAGTTACAGAAACTGTTAGCCCGATTTTTCACTGTCAATACAGGTAAGCGATGCACTGCCACAAAAGTTGTGCATCTAAGTCAAAAGTTCCTCCTGAATTCTGACTATTTCAATCTATTCTTTTTATTGCTGCAGTAATATAACAAAATGATTGATGTGCACTAAACCTGAGAGAGCATATTAGAAGCTGAAGAATTGTCAAATGCGACAGTCAAAACGTCATTTTCGTTGAAAGAATCGCATCCATTGCGACAATTGCAGCATTTTGACAGCAATTGCATCATTTCTCAGCAATGGTACTGAATTATGTTTATATGTTGTGTTTCTAGAACATAAACTCAGTATAAAACTTATCCTACTATAGAGGTAGAATAATACGTCGAACTTGGAAATGTATGACAACTAGTAAAGTGAAAA
>JASAND010013265.1:0-10471 GCA_030248195.1 Trissonchulus latispiculum
GAAGTCCAGTCCAAGGCCGGGTCTAAATTTCGCTTATCCTTCTCGTCCACAATAGGCAGACGACGAGAAGACGAAAATCGGCTCTTAGTCTAAGGACTAAGCTTTCCTAGTGTTGGTCTAACCTAGCCCAGACAATCCGCCCAAGGTTCGTGAGATGACTATGCCTCCTAAAAACAGTTATCAACGGGACAGCTCAGATACTTGACTCTGACTGGCATCCAAGGATAGTACCAGGTGTTACTGCACTTGCACAGCCAAAAAGAACCTTAAAGTCGGAACGGTTCTCACACTCGAAAATACAAGAACCGGCTCTGTATGTCGACTACATTCTGGTTGATTAACTACGGTCCAAGCTTCAATCTCAGTACGATCCCACGGCTGGAACATGTACAATAGAAAGTCGCCCCCGAATGCTCAGGCTCAGCTAGAGAACTACCCTCATCTACCAGGGACAGACTGATTACGGCACTCAGGACACTGACGAAAGGCAGATTCAACTAGTTTTCTGGTTCACTAATAACACTAAAATTGCAACAATTTTCCTCTTCTTCAACATAGATTATCTGACAGACTCCAGTCGGACTTGTATATGTCTTGATCTCATCGATGCCGTGGGTACAGTATTCAACCCTATGCCAAGCTTAAATTCCTACTTCACTTGAACTACAACTTACTAACTCCACTACAGTGACTTAACTTCACAGACGAATCGAGCAATCAAAATATGTGCAATTGGCACACCAGATTTGGTTGGAATATCCTGGCTTTCACCCTCCTTATGAACCATTATATCCAAAAATTTAGTAAATGACGTATTTTGAGGCTAAACGCCAACGCGGTAACCAAAACTGTGAACTACCCACAAGCAACACCATGGATTGTGCGTATACAAATTGATCCTTTGTTAAGGGGGAGGGGGCTACTAAAATCGACTTGCCCCGACTTTGTCCGATTGGCCTACTTTTTGGCGAAGATGTAGAGCATGGGTGTGGTCAAAAAAATATCGGGTACTGAGATCTTATCTGCCTTCCAGCCATGTGCAGCCGTCGGCTTTATGTGCTCGACCCCCCGTTTTTCACAACAACCAACATAATTAATTAAAAATTTCTGCTGGATGCAAGACCATAGCTTCAAAGTTGCTATTTGCAAATATGATTTGGTACATGTGCTCCGATCTGCAGAAAATTACTAGACGTCTGTATCTTATCTGCATCTCTGGGAATTACTGTTCAAAGTTGAAGTTTCGCCAAAATTTTGAAAATTTTTGGCTAACAAAAGGAAAATTTTATTACTGATGCGAGCTATGAGGCTGTAATTTGGCCCAAAAGGAGGCCCTATAGGAGTACTCATTTGTGCCAAATGGCAAGAAATTTTGCCGCGTGAAAAATTTTTTATGTCAACTTTAATCTTCAAAAATTGCCAAAATCGCCATTTTAAGTCTGTCGGATCCTGTGTAGAGGCTTTCTGCAGCCATAGAAGTCGCAAACCTTCACTACTCGAGCTGAAATCGTTTGTGGGTGTGTTTCCGACCACGCTGAGTTCAAATATATCAAAAAAATTTAATTTCAAAAAATTTGATTTTTTCGATTTCTGGGGTGCCATTACCCAAAAAAGGCGATTTTGGCAATTTTTGAAGATTAAAGTTGTGACATAAAAACTTTTTCACGCGGCAAAATTTCTTGCCATTTGGCACAAATGAGTACTCCTATAGGGTCTCCTTTTGTGCCAAATTACAGCCTCATAGCTCGCACCAGTAATAAAATTTTCCTTTCGTTAGCCAAAAATTTTTAAATTTTGGCCGAAACTTCAACTTTGAACAGTAATTCCCAGAGATGCAGATAAGATACAGACGTCTAGTAATTTTCTGCAGATCGGAGCACATGTACCAAATCATATTTGCAAATAGCAGCTTTGAAGCTATGGTCTTGCATCCAGCAGAGATTTTTAATTAATTATGTTGGTAGTTGTGAAAAACGGGTGGTCGGGCACATAAACCCGACGGCTGCACATGGCTGGAAGGCAGATAAGATAGTACCCGATATTTTTTTGACCACACCCATGCTCTACATCTTCGCCAAAAAGTAGGCCAATCGGACAAAGTCTGGGCAATCCTTTAGTAGCCCCCCCCTTAATAGCTATACGCAAAACCTGTACAGTAAATGAGTAAATAACCAGTTCAGGCCATGACGAAACATTTCTTTGGTGACGTTTTTGTAAATCAAAATTGTGCAAAAATCGACTTCATCCACGGCTTTGAAAATTTCTAGAAAATCGCTGAGCTAACGCAAAAACACCTCATGTAGATATTAACACGTTACCTAATTCAGATTAACATTTTCCTTAGTTATAACTCATTTGCTATTGCACAGCGCTCAAACTTTTGCTTACCGCGAAATTTTGCTAACTTTTTCGTTTTCCTATTTTTAACACATGTCAAGGTCACCTTTGGAGGACTATTGTGACCGAAAGGGAAAGTTTTGCAAAAAACGCAACTGTCTTGTTTTGGGGGCCCATGGGGACTACAAAATATGTGAAAATGAGAAAATTTGCGACCGTCTCCCCTTAAGGGGGGGGCTACTTGGGTCAAAAATTCGACCCTCTCCGATTTCGCTCAAATTGTGCCCATTGATACTGCTTAAGGTCCTACACAAACCATTGAAATTTGAGATGATTTCGTCGAGGAACAGAAAAGTTACAGTCATTCAAAATTTCCAATTCCTATTGAAAATGGCCCAAAATCGGAACTTTAGATTTTTCGCTTCTTGCAACGATAACTTATTCAAATCAAAACCGTTCGAAACATTCTATAGCTCATTTTGTAGCTAAGTACAATATCTAAAACTTGTCGAAGAGCTTTTTTCAAATTCCTGCTTCTAACTGTTGTATAGTCATCGTTTCTGTGAGAGAGCCCCAAAAATAAGTCAAAATGTGACATTTTCGAAATTTTTCGAAATTTACAAATATGCACAATATCTACATCAATCGATAGCTTTTTCAATTCTAAACAACTTTTCTTCTTGGCACAAACGTCCATTTTGTAGCTGTCTCAAGTTATCGGTCGAAAACCGTATCTTCGTGATTTTTCAATTTCAGTGTTTTGGGGGCTCTCCCACAGAAACGATGACTACAACAGTTAGAAGCCGAAATTTGAAAAAAGCTCTTCGACAAGTTTTAGATATTGTATTTAGCTACAAAATGAGCTATAGAATGTTTCGAACGGTTTTGATTTGAGTAAGTTATCGTTGCAAGAAGCGAAAAATCTAAAGTTCCGATTTTGGGCCATTTTCAATAGGAATTGGAAATTTTGAATGACTGTAACTTTTCTGTTCCTGGACGAAATCATCTCAAATTTCAATGGTTTGTGTAGGACCCTGAGGAGTATCAATGGGCACAATTTGAGCGAAATCGGAGAGGGTCGAATTTTTGACCCAAGTAGCCCCCCCCCTTAAGGTGGCGCTTCCATTACCGAGAAAATGGAGGGAGTCTGCAGTAGGAGCCAAAAATGTGTTAAAAACCTCAATTTTTGATTTTACCATGCTGTTGTGGCTATAGAATAGCGATAAAGCGGCAAACATCATGTTGAAACGTTGTGAATATCTTACCCATTATGCCAACCTTTATTTACAAGTCACTACTAGAGCCAGTGGCGTAGCCAGAAAAAAATTTCGGGGGGGGCACGTCCAAAATTTTTTGAACAGCAACCTTATTTCATATATGAAAAAGGGCTGGCGCAGTACATTTTATTTCTGTCGAATTTTGTCACAGATATGGTCATATACAAGTTTGTGAACTAAGACATTTCATGAAACCTATACGGATTATGATGCAAATATTAATATTAACAAAATTGACTGAACAACGGTAAATGTAAAATTGACCCCTTCTGCGCAACTTAGCTAATGCTTGGCTATTTGGGCGGGAAGGCGGGAAACAACTATGAAGATTTTTTCATTCAAAATGGAAAAATCACATCAAAATTTTTACAAGTGTATGGGGCTGGCTGGGGATGAAAAATCTTACACCCGTTCCGGCTATCCTCCCTCTAAAATTTGCTCAGGTTTACTGTTTGCAACATGCTTAATAAACTTGTAAAATTTTGTTATTTAGATGCGAATAAATTTTAATACACTTTAATACGAATACTCTTGGTCTGACTATGAAAAGAATCACCCAGTTTTTCCATGCTCCGGTGAAGAAGTCACGAGAAACTGGCGAATCGTCGTCAGCTTCAGCAAATACAGATGACTCCGTTGAACCATCCACGAGTTCCGGATCCCATCCAGAACCACAAACTAGGCCCGTAGCCCCTTCCTCACCGACAGCCAGCTCCGGATCTGCTCCTCAACAGCCCAACAGACGCAAAACTCCTACCGGATCTAGGTCCGCCAGTGGTGTGGCTATAAACCCAGAACAGCTCGCTCGCGAATTGCCCGCTCATCTGAAAAAGGCCCCCCTTAGTGACTGTGACATTGGCTTATACCGTGGCGAACGTAATATTTCAGACGCAAAGAAGTTAGAATTGCTGAACGATCCATGGAAGCCGGATGATAATTACGCTTTCTCTCCAACTTTTCAGGCTGGACGAAACCGCTTCCCTCAGAAAAAGTGGATCAATATCCCATACTTGACTTTTTCCCATATCGAACAAGGCTTTTTCTGTAATGCTTGCGTGCTTTTTGCTCCTGGGGAAGTTGGAAGGGGATCACATCGACCTCCACAAGCCTTTGTTCGGGTCCCATGTCGCAACTTTCAGCATCTATTGGAGCAATGGCGCCAACATACTGACAGCCAATATCACGGTTTTGCCTGTGAGCTCGCAACCAACTTTGCAAAGTCCACAGTCACTGGTGATACTGTGGCCTTCTCGCTGAATCGGGGACAGAAAGAATTTATTGAACGGAATCGCCGGATGCTAAAAGCTGTCATCAAAGCTCTCATATTTCACGGACGCTATGGTCTGCCCTTACGGGGTCACCGCGATAGCGGGCCAATTACAGAACAGGAACCGGACCATAACGACGGTGTCTTCCGTGGGTTGCTCAGATTACTCATGCAAAGTGGTGACGAGGACTGTAAAGTATATATATATATATATATACCTAAATTTAGCTTAATTGGTTACTTCCAGCACCTTAGGTTGGTTGATAAAGCGTTTGCCTAGTGCCGCGATGGCCGAGTGTGTTGTGATGGCCGAGTGGTAAGGTCTTCGACTAAAGATCTTACGGTACAGGTTCGAACCCCCGCAAGACTTTCGCAAATCCCCTTGAGCAAGGGACTAAGCACATATCGGTAATAATGCCTGATGAAGGGCTGGCCCCCCTTCCAGAGATGTAGTCAATATTAGAGTTGTCGCTCCTGGCTTCGGGCTGTGAATCCGGAGATAAGCACCGGCACCCATTTACTACGATACGTTATTTCGTGTAGAAAATAGGAAAGTACGTAAGTGTGAAATTGTTGCAGGCTATCCTGAACAATCCATCCAATGCTCAATATATCAGTCCAGACATTCAGAATCAGCTGATTGACTGCATTGGTAGAGTTATGGTCCGCCAACTGGTGAAGCGAGCTAATGCGGCCAAAGCTGTCACCATTTTGTGCGATGAGACCAGTGCCTACAGAAAGGAAAGATTGAGCTTCTGTGTGCGATACATCGACACTACGACTAAAATGCTTAGAGTAAGAAAATTTTAAATACTAAGGAAATTTATCTAGGTAAGTTCGTACTTGTGCCCAGGGGCGTATCCAGGATTTTGAAAAGGAGGGGGTTTTAGCTAAAATTTGCTGAAAAGGAGGGGGTTTTGTATATGTACAGTGTCAGTGGGTATATATACGTACTTTACAACTCGCGTTCATTTTATCTTATTATTGCTTTAGGAAGACTTCCTGGGCTTCATCGACCTTCCGGAAACAAGCGGCCGAGTTATCGCCAACACCATCATCCACTTTGCTCGTTCTTCCGGAATAGATCTCACCTATCTAGTGGCCCAAGGGTATGATGGCGCTGGGAATATGGCTGGTCACATGCGAGGAGCTCAAGCGATTATTCGCGAAGATTACCCCATGGGAGTGTACTTCCACTGTGCAGCTCACATGCTCAATCTAGTGGTGTCCAAAGCAGCTGCTGCTCCCCAAATCCAACGCATGTTTGCTGTTGTCTCCCAGGTCGTGAATTTCTTCAACGGCAGTCCACAACGATCACAAATTTTGAAGAATCAGATAACTGAATTGGCTCCAGATTCCAACCGATCCCATATTGCTACCTTATCACAGACCCGATGGGTGGAACGCCACGAGACCCTTCTAGCCTTCTGTGAACTGTTCCTACCAATAACTGGTGCCCTGCAACAGCTTCAGGAGACAGAATCTCCAAACAACATGGTTCAGGCAGAGCAACTTTCACGATCTTTGACGTCGTTTAATTTCATCATCTCTCTTGTCGTTGCCGAGGACATCGCTGCCCTTATGAAAAACCTTTCTCTTGTCCTTCAGAAGGAAAACCTGGATCTGGTGGAAGCAATGAAAAGTGTTCGTCTGGTCATCAATTCATTGCAGTTCCGACTCGATGACACCGCTGATACCTTTTTCCCTATAATGGCTAAAGCTGAAAGGATCGGCGAACTTGTAGGAGTGGAACCTACATATCCGGCGGGGGTTGCTAGAACCTGTCAGGAGGATCACGAGACATACTACAGGACCCAGGTTTACGAAACTTACCTGAATGAGCTGATAAAAGAGCTGAAAGCCAGATTTGCCAGAACACATGAAAAGGTCTTCGTTTTCCAGTCTCTGCTGCCTAGCTATTTAGGTGAGTTCAAAAACGGGGAAAATAGTTTAACTTTTGATTGAAAAGGGCTACAAAAATCTGGGATTTTCCGAGAGTAGTACGAAGCCCGTATATATCGTTTGAAAGTGAGTTTAAAAGCGGGGAAATTGTCTAACTTTTGAATGAAAACGGCCAAAAAACCTGGGATTTTTCAAGAGTATATATTTGTTGCCTTGCCTTTATCTTTAAAATGTGAACTCAAACTAGGCATGCTTATATTATTTCAGATAGAGCAAACTTGGAATTGCTGGAGCCAGCTCTGGAAGTATACCGATCTATTCTCCCATGCGCCAGTGGAAACCTGATCGCAGACTTCAAAGCCGAGTTTGAAAACTGGAAAACTCTCTGGAGAAATGATCAGGGACCCCTCCCTAGCCACCCTACAGCCATCATTGAGGATAGATTCAAAGACAAATGTAATCCCAACATGTTTCCTATTATAACCAAAATCCTTATGATTCTCGCCACTTGGCCAGTCAGTACGGCAGCGGTTGAGAGGAGCTTCTCCGTCCAGACCCGGTTGCTCACCTATCTCCGCAACACTCAGGAAACTGAAAGACTCAGTGGCTTGGCTCTGATGTCAAGCTACTTTACTGAGGCAGCATCAATTGATCTGGATGAAGTGGTGGATGTATTTGCAGATGTGCCAAGAAAGCTGCCTTTTAAAGTGAAATAGGTGTGTTAGTCAAAGCGCATTAAGTGCATGTAAACTCTGCACTATTAAAAGTGGATATATGGCATTAAACGGTCTGAATTAGGACTTGAATCATTAAAACACGAAACTTAAATGTATGGAGAGTTGGCTGCTTAAACTGAATTCGCGCCAACGGCGCGAAAAATTTTAAATTTTTGCCTGTCTAGCCCAAATTTTTCGGGGGGGCAAACTAGTTTCGGGGGGGGGGGGGGGGAATTCCCCCCCTGGCCCCCCCCTGCCTACGCCCCTGACTAGAGCACACTACTATGTATCTGACACCGAAGAAAGCAAACCCTTTCCAAGCTAAGTTTCCTATTGATACTATGAAACGCGACACGAATTTACTAAACCAACGAACAATAAATTAACAATAATCACAACAACATCAACAAACAAGCAACAATAAGAATAAAAAATTCAAAACCATGAACAAGACATAAAAGCAACACACGAAATAAATGCAATACAACAAATCAGTAAAATTTGTTCCTGCGGTATCCTGACATCAGTCGTAAAGGTCATGCATTAGACCGACCACCGATTTTCCAGGACTCGCTGCCTGTACGATAGCACCACTTTTCACCTGAGATGGCTGTCCGATGACGAACTGCGGGCAGAAGGAATAGGAGGGCATGTAGAGTTTGGAAGGAAGGAGAGGGAGGTGGATGAAGTGTACACCAAGCCAGCTTCAAGCAGTGCAGCCTTTCCAAATTCGGATAGCTAGCAGCATTATGCCTAGTGATGTGCGCCGGAGCTCCGCTCCGACGGAGCTCCGGAGCGGAGCTCCGATTTTCGGTGCTCCGGAGCGGGCTTCTGCTCCGGAGCTCCGGGTATCCGGAGCAGCCTTGTGCAAGCTTTGAAGGTGCTAAGAAAAATTTGAAAGTATGATCTTTCTCTGAACTCCACGATTTCTCCTTACAGCACGTAAGACTGTGTTGAATTTTACATATAGTTGTCGTACTCCTTAAAAATGTTTCAATTTTCCCAAGGCTGCGTTCTTAATATATACTTCTCGAGACGTTTCTTTTCTCTGGAGACAATTTAAACTTGTCCATGTTCCAAATATATGAAAGAAAAATTAAATACAACTCTAATATTTAAGAATTCATTCCGTAAAACGTTTTAAATTTCGTACTTGGTATTAATTGTTCCATTAAATATTACATTTCCGTTAAATCTATTCCATGTAAACTTTGAAAAACTGCAGCTGTTTTCTTTGCTTTTTTCTTTTCTATCTTTCAGATCAAAATTCTGTTAGCTGAAAAATTTTACATATTTCAGTTAGGTATTATACTACATCCTCATAGGTTAAATACGTAGTGGGTATATAAATGAAATCTACAATATTTTATGCATGAATTTGAAAAGTTAGGTATACATTTGATGGAATTTCTACAAGAATATTGAGTATATATTTCATGTGGAATATAATATCTAAATTTGCGAAATCTTGGAAAAAGTGAAACATTAAAGTAAACTGCGGAGTAAACTAACATGGGCTTTTACGTATGTAAACACAGCAGTATACACAATCAATTACGTTACCCAAAAATGCTGTGAAATATTGTTAAAAGCTGAACTTATTTCAAATCAAAAATACAGCGAACAAGTATATAATTCGTATGTAGCAAAGAAATCAGCATCTGAAAATATATAAACATTTAAACGATAAAACTTTTATTGTATTTTTATTTTATCATAAAAGTATCCAGTACAGCGAGTAGGCATGCTTTTTACTGACTAAACAACATCTTTTTAGCTTAAACCGAAATTTTTGCAGTTTTGCCTTCACTAATAGTCGGAGCTCCGCGGAGCTCCGGTGCTCCGACAGCCCGCTCCGGCCGGAGCTCCGGAGCGGGCAAATGTCTCAGCGCACATCACTAATTATGCCTAAAATAAAAATATTATGATGACTGAGTCAGTTTACGCCGACACGAGGTTCAGAAAATTGAGAAGTAAATAAAAATAATTATTTCTGAAGCTAGATTTTTAATTAATACGGCAAGTGAAAATGTGAAAAACAAGAGCTTTGCAAAGCCAGTTACAAGCTTAACACCATAATTTTTAGTTTACCAACACTCAAAAATACTCGGACGCATACAACAAAAATGCTAAATGCTTACAAAGAATGTTAAAATTACATTCAAAGGAGCAGAGGACGTGTTGTACCCCCAATAACGGCTGACCAGTATTCCAAAACTGGACGAGGCAAGGCAATTGAAACGTTCTTCCTTCAAATGCTAAAATTAAATGATTAAATGAAATCGCGAATTGATGAAGCGAAGGAACGAACAACAATTTGTTCAGACCTTCTATCGTCTAATCAAACACAACAGTTATAAGTTCCATCTAATGACTGTAAACGTGAGTAAGAATGCCATAGCTAATGTGATCATATGAATTTGGAAGTCTACTATAGAATCAAAGAAATTACGTAATTTAATTAATCAAAATCATTTGGGCACCATGGCCCCACAGAATATCAAAATTGAATCCTAAAATTTAATTGAAAATTTTTTGGTAGCATGGT
Organism: Trissonchulus latispiculum; assembly: GCA_030248195.1. Taxonomy (NCBI): domain Eukaryota; kingdom Metazoa; phylum Nematoda; class Enoplea; order Enoplida; family Ironidae; genus Trissonchulus; species Trissonchulus latispiculum. The sequence goes on from JASAND010013265.1 coordinate 10,048, forward strand.
TAAACAGAAAATCATAATTGTACCGGCAGTATGACTCCGCAGAAAATCAGATTTCGAACCTAAAAGTTAATAGAAAAAATTTTGGGCAGCACGGCCTTATAGAAAACCAAATTTGGCTCCTAAAATGTAATTAAAAAATTCTGGGCAGCATGGCTCCAGAGAATATCAAAACTGGATCCTAAAATTTTAAAATTTAATTCGAAAACTATTTGGTAGCAAGGTCAAATAGAAAATCGAAATTGGACTAAACCTTAGGTAGCCTAAACAGAAATTCAGAAAAATAAAACAAAATAGATCAGTTTTCCAAATTATATAAAAAGTAAATTGAAATAAAAAAGATCTGTCTTCCTCCAAATTATATGAGTATATATATTATATGTATACAAGTAACAAAAATGCTCCGCACAAAAGAGGATAATATGTG
>JASAND010013266.1:0-39279 GCA_030248195.1 Trissonchulus latispiculum
AAACAACCTGCTCTTTCATTTGGAACGGTTATAAATGCTTCTGGGAACTTTCCAAAAAATTTTCGAGTGTGGGAATTTTCCCGCATTGGGTTTTTCTCGTCAGTTTGGGACACTTTTTCTCACAAACAGCGCATCCTGGAGAAGAGTTCTGTAGCTCATAAGAAAGCTTACGACTAGGCCTAGCTGCCTGTATAGTCAGTATTTCAATATCTCAAACCAGTAAAAAGTTCTGGCCAAAAATCTGAAAAGTGGTTTTTCCCGCTTGACTATATTTTCAGTCTGGCTCTTGTCTTCTACTATATATATTTTACATGATGCTATTCGTGCTCTTTGATTTGTTTTCTTCCAACTTGAAAACAATTCTTCCCACAAAGCAACAAATATTTCCAAGCCTGTTCCTTCTTTACGAGTGGCCGTAGCTCAGTGGCAGAGCAACCCAGGCTTTCGAGTCTGGGGGGGTCCCGGGTTCAAGTCCCGGCGGACACTTCCTAAGCAGGCTTGGGAACTGTATAACATTTCCTTATGCTCATGTATATAATTTGGAGGAAAACAGATGTTTTTCATTTCAATTTAATTTTTAATTTGGGAAATATATAATCTATTTGTTTAATTTTTTAAATTACCAAATTTCTGTTCAGGCTACCTAAACAGCAACCCTTACACAATACAATTTTCAAGTTTCCCTATTTAAATTTGTAGGTAAAAATCCAGCAAGCGTAGTCTTACTTAACCAAAGCTGTTTAGGGGGGGCTGGCTACGAACGGGTTGGCACGACATCGTCGGAGAGAGCTACTTTTTCGCCTATCGTTAATAAATTATATCAAAAAGTAAAAAAGTTTAGAGTGGGCCACACCCCATATATATATATACACCGTTTTTGGCAGGACGCGAAGGTACAAATTTTAGTTCGAAAATGGATTTGTTCAAAAAGCTTTTTTCAGCTCTGGTGAGTTATCGGTTTGCGGCCAATCCTGTCACTTTTTGCCACAAATGTTTATTGTTACAACAAGTACTAAATATTAAAGGTATTCCGGCTTTCGAGTGTTCCTTGCATCTTCACCAATAACAGGTGAAAGCTTGAAATTTGGCAAAAAGTTGCGAGGTGACCATGCGCCGTTTTGATCTAATAAAATTGACAGCACCTAGCCTACCCCTGCTTTTTACCAGTTATTTTATACGCAAACTACAGTACAGCTCATTCCAAAGTGCGTTTTAACCAGAAGTTCATATCTGGCGAAATGTCGCGAGCGCACGCGAAATTCACGAAGGCTTTGCGACATTCGTGTATATTTTCCCCAATATGTCGTACCAAAATTTGAATTTCGCGAAGTCGCATGCGAAGTTCGCATAACTTCGCGAAATTTGTCGAGATTTCGCGAAATTTCTTCCCTTTCGCGAAATCGTCTCGCGAACTTCGCGAAGTTCGGTAGCTAAAGTTTTTATTATCTAATTTGAGGGGTTTTCTACATATCTACCAAAATTCTGGGTAAATTTTAAATTGATTTATCTCTTCGCGAACTGTCGCGTAATCCACGCGACGTTGTGCGACATTTCGCGAAGTTGTCGCGACATCTGCTAAAACGTTTTGTGGATTTACGTCTTTTGGAGAATCCTTAAGTTATGAAGTTTTGGCTTACGGATATAGAGAAGACCAAGAGAAGTTAGAGCTGAGCTATGTGAACCCTCTTTTCCCATTTCTGTTACGATTTCCCCCCGAAAGTTCTTACTACTTACGTACTTTCAAATACTTTCAAATGAAGGCGGCTTATATGCCTTGCTTGTTTTTCCGGAAGATGGTTATTTAAAAGATGCCTATTACTGCACCACTCGTTGCCATCACATTCTTCTGTTCACGATTGTACATATTCCTTTCGTTTGGTGCAGAATTTCTTGAAACGCCAGCGTTTACTTCATTTTTTTGACGTTGCTGAAAAACGACCAGTTAGAAATGTCCCAACTGCTATTTTTTTCTGAAATTGTTTACTGAACAAACAAGCTTGATATATATTTTGAAAACATGTAAATTTTTCTAATGCTGCCAATTTTTATGTTTGATTTTTAGTTTGTTCAGATAACTGGTCGCCAAGTTGGGATTTGGAAAAGTGCTCACTAGGCATAACAAATTAACGGTACGGAGTTAGAGCTAAAATTTGCATTTCTGAACTCTCCAGGCCAAGACCTTTCGAATGATACCAAACGCCCGGAAAAGTGATTTTCGAAAAAAATCTACTTTCTCTTACGGGTTTTTTTCCATTTTTGTGTAAAACTCGATTTTCCGAACGGCCCATAGGAGAATTTTTTCTACGTGTATTTTAGATTATCGGTAAATGGTATATATATATACGCAGAAGTATAGCATATATATGGTATATATTATATATTATCTACGCAGCAAGTTTATGTTTTTTTCCGAATTTCGATCTGGTTCGATTTTTACAGATGGTCAAAGTCCGGAAAATTTGAAAAGTATAGTCGGTCCTGAGGGTGGTGCCCATAGTAAATTGTGGCCACTGCAGATGGTCTTAATGCCGACACCGTATCTCGCCTGGTTCGTCTGGTTCAACTGATTCAAAGTTGAGCCAGCTCCTGAGATAGCTGGGAGGCTGATATTTTGCACACAAAGGTTATTGGGCATGGGGGATTCGGATTCACTGCTGGGATTAGATTGCTGGGCGTCAAAGCAGTTATGGCAGCGTTCCCAAAAACTAGTAAAATTGACATACATGTAGGAAAAATGTCTCTTACAAATGCATGAAAAAGTTAATATGAGCCAACATTTAAATAAGTAAGTATGTGAGCCAGACTGGGAAAATATAGTCAAGCGGGAAAAACCACTTTTCAGATTTTTGGCCAGAACTTTACCGGTTTGAGATGTTGAAATACTGACTATACAGGCAGCTAGGCCTAGTCGTAAGCTTTATGAGCTACAGAACTTTTCCAGACGCGCCAGAAATGAAAACCTAACGTGGGAAAACTCACCCGAATTTCAATCTGTCTTAAATGAAAGAGCAGGTTGTTTTAGTACAACGATGTATATATATATATATATATATATACATCGTTGAAAATTTCAAAACAACCTGCTCTTTCATTTGGAATGGTTATAAATGCTTGGGAACTTTCCAGCTGAGGTGGAATTTTCCCGCATTGGGTTTTTCTCGTCAGTTTGGGACACTTTTTCTCACAAACAGCGCATCCTGGAGAAGAGTTCTGTAGCTCATAAGAAAGTTTACGATCAGGCCTAGCTGCCTGTATAGTCAGTAGTTTCAATTATCTCAAACCAGTAAAAAGTTCTGGCCAGTAATCTGAAAAGTGGTTTTTCCCGCTTGATTCATATTTTCAGCCTGGCTCTTGTCCTCTACTTATTTAAATGTTGGCTCATATTAACTTTTTCATGCGACTGCAAGGAGCATTTTTCCTACATGTATGTCTATTTTACTAGTTTTTGGGAACGCTGCCATAACTGTGGCAGCAGCAATCACAAATCCCAGCAGTGAATCCGAATCCCCATGCCCAATAACCTTTGTGTGCAAAATATCAGCCTCCCAGCTATCTCCAGGAGCTGGCTCAACTTTGAATCAGTTGAACCAGACGAACCAGGCGAGATACGGTGTCGGCATTAAGACCATCGTGTTCAGCGGCCACAATTTACTATGGGCACCACCCTGAGACCGACTATACTTTTCAAATTTTCGGACTTTGACCATCTGTAAAAATCGAACCAGATCGAAATTCGGAAAAAAACATAAACTTGCTGCGTAAGTATATATATACCATTGCCAGGATAATCTAAAATACGTAGAAAAAATTCTCCTATGGGCCGTTCGGAAAATCGAGTTTACACAAAATGGAAAAAACCCGTAAGAGAAAGTAGATTTTTTCAAAGTTCACTCTTCCGGGCGTTTGGTATCATTCGAAAGGTCTTGGCCTGGAGAGTTCAGAAATGTAAATTTTAGCTCTAACTCCGTACCGTTAATTAGTTATGCCTAATTAGCACTTTTCCAAATCCAACTTGGCGACCAGTTATGGGTCATTCAAAACTCAAAAAAATCAAACATTAAATTTGGCAGCATATCAGCAAAATTTACATGTTTTCAAAATATATATCAAGCTTGTTTGTTCAGTAAACAATTTCAGAAAAAATAGCAGTTGGGACGACATTTCTAACTGGTCGTTTTTCAGCAACGTCAAGAAAATGAAGTAAACGCTGGCGTTTTTTCAAGAAATTCTGCACCAAATGAAAGGAATATACAATCGTGAACAGAAGATTGCGATGGCAACGAGTGGTGCAGTAATAGGCATCTTTTAAATAACCATCTTCCGGAAAAATAAGCAAGGCATTATAAGCCGCCTTCATGAGAAAATATTTGAAAGTACGTAAGTAGTAAGAGCTTTTGGAGGAAATCGTAACAGAAATGGGAAAAGCGGGTGACACATAGCTCAGCTCTAACTTCTCTTGGTCTTCTCTATATCCGCAAGCCAAAACTTCATAACTTAGGATTCTCCAAAAGACCTAAATCCACAAAACGTTTTAGCAGATGTCGCGACAACTTCGCGAAATGTCGCACAACGTCGCGTAAATTACGCGACATTTCGCGAAGAGATAAATCAATTTAAAATTTACCCAGAATTTTGGTAGATATGGAGAAAACCCCTCAAATTAGCGAACAAAAACTTTAGCTACCGAACTTCGCGAAGTGTTTCGCGAAGTTCGCGAGACGATTTTCGCGAAAGGGAAGAAATTTCGCGAAATGCTTTCGCGAAATCTGGGGAAATTTCGCTAGGTTACGCGAACTTCGCATGCGACTTCGCGAAATTCAAATTTTGGTACGACATATTGGGGAAAATATACACGAATGTCGCAAAGCCTTCGTGAATTTCGCGTGCGCTCGCGACATTTCGCCAGATATGAGACTTCGCTTCAAACGCACTTTGGAATGAGCTGTACTGTAGTTTGCGTATATAATAACTGGTAAAAAGCAGGGGTAGGCTAGGGGCTGTAAATTTTATTAGATCAAAACGGCGCATGGTCACCTCGCAACTTTTTGCCAAATTTCAAATTTTCACCTGTTATTGGTGAAGATGCAAGGAACACTCGAAAGCCGGAATACCTTTAATATTTAGTACTTGTAACAATAAACATTTGTGGCAAAAAGTGACAGGATTGGCCACAAACCGATAATTCACCAGAGCTGAAAAAAGCTTTTTGAACAAATCCATTTTTCGAACTAAAATTTGTACCTTGGCGTCCTGCCAAAAACGGTGTATATATATATATATGAGATTGTTGCCCACTCTAAACTTTTTTACTTTGATATGTTGGCTAACGATAGGCGAAAAAGTAGCTCTCTCCGACGATGTCGTGCCAACCCGTTCGTAGCCAGCCCCCCCTAAACAGCTTTGGTTAAGTAAGACTACGCTTGCTGGATTTTTACCTACAAATTTAAATAGGGAAACTTGAAAATTGTATTGTGTAAGGGTTGGTGTTTAGGTAGCCTGAACAGAAATTTGATAATTTAAAAAATTAAACAAATAGATTATTTCCCAAATTAAAAATTAAATTGAAATGAAAAACATCTGTTTTCCTCCAAATTATATACATGAGCATAAGGAAATGTTATACAGTTCCCAAGCCTGCTTAGGAAGTGTCCGCCGGGACTTGAACCCGGGACCCCCCCAGACTCGAAAGCCTGGGTTGCTCTGCCACTGAGCTACGGCCACTCGTAAAGAAGGAGCAGGCTTGAAAATATTTGTTGTTGTTTTGTTGAAAGAATTGTTTTCAGGATGGAAGAAAACAGATCAAAGAGCACGAATAGCATCATGTAAAATATATATAGTAGAAGACAAGAGCCAGACTGAAAATGTAGTCAAGCGGGAAAAACCACTTTTCAGATTTTTGGCCAGAACTTTTTACTGGTTTGAGATATTGAAATACTGACTATACAGGCAGCTAGGCCTAGTCGTAAGCTTTCTTATGAGCTATATAACACTTCTCCAGGATGCGCTGTTTGTGAGAAAAAGTGTCCCAAACTGACGAGAAAAACCCAATGCGGGAAAATTCCCACCTCGAAAATTTTTTGGAAAGTTCCCAGAAGCATTTATAACCGTTCCAAATGAAAGAGCAGGTTGTTTTTAGTACAACTATGTATTTATATATATATATATATATATATATATATATTTATATATATATATATATATATATATATATATATATATATATATATATATTTATATATATATAGTCAAGCGGGAAAAAACCCACTCGCCAATGCGGGAAAAAACCCACCCCCAGTGTGGGCTTACCGGTATGAGCTATCTAGGATTTTAATAGCCTATCTTGAAGAGCATCCAAAATAACCCTGGAGGGTGTATTATGGTAGCTCCCACTGCTTCCCTGCAAATTTTTTGGGACCGAAATTTGGCAAACTTTGCCGGGCCACCCTGAACTACTGGAAAGACTTAGACCAAAGCGGATTATATGTACCTGTAGGGCATATGTTGCGCTTCATGGTGATATATGTCACACCGCTCTGACCCCTCCGGTGCGACCTGGGGGTGACCTGGAGTTGGCGGGAAAAAAACCCACGGCGGGAAAAAAACCCACTTTTCAAAATTAAATTTTTTTCTAACCATTGACCGGAAAGGTCAAACCAATACATACATTTGTTTAATAGAGCCTATAGATTCAATTGGTATAGGTTTTACCTGGGTTCGTACTGTTATGGGTGGTCCAGGGGGTTAAATCGGATGGCAGGCAGCTTAGTCAGACGTCTTTTGCCAAATCTGATAAGATCCTCGCATCAGTTGTGGAAGAGTGGTAGGTTGATTAATTATATATACAATTTCTGTTTCCTTTAACTTAACTATAAGGTGGTTGCATCCTTTGCTGTAGCGTTTTTTGGATCGCTGTAGTTGTCTCAATTTTTGAAATTGGAAAGCTGGTATCTCGACATGTATTCATCATTTTAAAGCGTATATATTCATATTTGCGTCCTGCCAAACATCGTTCGAATCCGCTGTGGTTTTCTAGACAAAAATAAGTGGGGAACCCCCCCCCCCACCCACTAGTTTGGCGGGGGGGATAAAATGGGCTAAAAATGCTAAATATAAAGTATAAATAGCCTGTTTCCCACATATATACCAGCGTTTTTTTTTCAAAATCGGGTTTCATCAAATTTTCGTCATTTTTATTTCCTGAGCGTCATTTTTATTTGTCCAACGTCAAAAATAAAGTTTTGCAGAAATGCAGTTTTGTTTTGATTTTAGGCTATATTCGTAATTTTGGTTGAATTTTTACCTTGTTGGCGTGTGTTGCTTCATAGTTCGCATTGTGCCGCGAACTTATATTCTAACTTACGTACTCATATACTACAAATATCTGGTGTCTATGTACCTATGTATCATGTCTTAGAGCATTAAACGTGGGGGGTCTGGGGGGCCGAGCCCCGCAGAAGTTGAAGAAATTTTTTGCTTTTTAGATGAAATCGTCCGTTAAATCTTTCTTTTCATTTTGCAGAAATAAGAAAATTTTTAGAAGATTACCCTTTTTGAAGGGAAAAATAAGAATTTTTTTGCTAAACTCGCACGACATTTTAAGCTTTTTCTATCCAAAAATCTGGTAAAAACGTTGGAAATATACGTATATATATATACGAAATTTTGTTGACATGCCTTTTTCTGTTTTTCCTGTTTGCTTTTACTTATCTTCAAATCGCAACGACAGGGCTTCCCTCCAGATCCATCCCTAGTAGTTATAACATTTATGCAATAAACGTTTTAAACATCCTATCCTGGTACATACGCACGTATATTAGCTCTCATTCCATTCTATCTGAGATAATCCGAAGAGAAAGTTTTTAAAGAAAATATTCAGCGAAATTGGTATGAGAACCTTGCATCAAAAAATGCAATTGAAGTATGTAGCATAAAGACTCGTAGCCTGTGGCTTTGTATATATATATATATATATATATATATATATATATATATATATATATATATATATATATTTATATGTCTGTTCAAACATACGTCGATATTAACATCGAGAGAGACTATATATATATATATATATATATAGAGGGGGGTTTGGGGGCGGCAGCCCCCAAAATTTTCAGAATTTTTTGAAAAATCGCTGTTAAAACGTAATAGAAACTTTGCATTCTTGTTAAATTTGAGTGCTACTTCCACATTTTGGCTTGGTCATTCTGTCGTCATTTTTATTTTGGCGTCGTCAAAACTATTGTTCATTTCTGCAAACGACGCTATTTTTGACCAAAAAAAACCTAGATATATACAGCATGTATATATATATAGTGCGGCGGGCAAAAACCCAAATTTTCCAATTTTGGCTGTAACCTTTTTATTAAGCGACAAATCGAAAATCTAACGATAACTACCATGAGGCCTTGCGAAGATCTTCAAAATGAGCCATAAAACGTCTCTCTAGCACTTAGGGTTGGTGAGAAATTTTCGACCAAACCGTTGGGAAAAAACCCAATGCGGGAAAAACCCAGGCGAAATTTTTGCTGGAAGCATGCCAGAACAGTTTTGACTATACCATTCGAGTACATCTGAATCAATAAATATCAATATTTTTGCAAAATCTCATGTCCAACTTTTGAAAATTTCGTATGTTTAACACGTCAACATAGGCAAATTTTGGAAATTTGTGAAATTTGCTTATTTTCTGCAGTTTAAGCATGCTATCACATAGAAAACGTGTTTTAATTGCATTTAAAGCCAAACCCGACCTATTTTAGTGAAAAAATAGCGATTTTTGACGAAATTTGAAAATTTGGCTTGAAATGGCACCGTCTCAGATTTTGGCCACCTGGAACACACATAGAAGGTCGAACCTAGGTAAAATCTATACCAAATTAATCAGGAGGCTCTACTGAGCTAAGAAATGCATGAATTTTTCCTTTGCTGCTGATGGTTAGAAAAAATGTCATTTTGAAATTTGGGTTTTTCCCCGCACATGGGTTTTTTCCCGCCGAGTCTAGGTCACCCCCAGGTCGCACCACAGGTACGAGAGCCAAATTGCATACACCATCGTGAAGTTAGAGACATATATCCTCTGTGAAACTGTAATCCGTCAAAGTCCCAAAAAAATTGCTGAGAGGCAGCGGGATCTACAATAACACACCCTCTAGGGTAGTGTTTGACGCTCTATAAGATAGGCTATTAAACTCCAATCTAGCTCATATGCGTGACTCACACTGGCGATGGGTTTTTTCCCGCATATTATCGGACTGGGTTTTTTCCCGCCGCGCTATACCGCTATAACTAAGCGTAAAAGTGCTCAAAAATTAAGTTATGTCTCCAAAATAGAAGAGTTTTGCTCAGGAATTTCCGGCGAAGCAGGAAAATTTTTGACCAAAAGTCATAAAAATTTGGCAATTTCTAGGCACCTCAGGGTGAGTGGGGGGAAGCCCAAAAAAGTGGGGGCGACCGCCGACCGCCCACTCCGCACCCCAGTAAAAAACCAAGATACCTCTGGTTGTTTTTGAGAAATCGATGTTCAAAACAAAATAATCTCAGTTGTGCCAAAATTTCAAGGGTTTTAGTCTTAATCTCAAGTTTAAAACAACGAAATCCAGCCAACAAGCATTGATAATAAATGTGCAATTGTCTGTACAATTCTGGATTTATATATTTTAGGCAAAAATTAGTGGGGGATGTCCCCCACTAATAGGGGGTCCAAAGGTGGGTGGGATGAAGTGGGCTAAAATGGTAAAAATAAAAGTATATATATACTGTACATACGTATTATAGGGGAAGCGCGAGAGCGCTCCCCTATAATCAGGGTATTTTTTAGGGTTTTTTTCGGGGGGGGGGGGGGGGTTCCCGGGGGGGGGGCCGGGGCCGGGGGGGGGGGAGGAAATTTTGGGGGGGGGGGGGAACTTTTTTTGCTTAAATGAGCCAAAAAATGTTTTTTTGTATTTTGCATGGTGAAACGCTAAAAGTTCTCAAAAATGCCAGGATTTAAGCTAAAAATAGCTATTTTTACGAAAAAATCTTCGGCGAAGCCGAAAAATTTTTGAAAATTTGCCTATTTTTGGCAAAAATTTGGGCACCCAAAAAATCCCGGGGGGGGAAGCAAAAATCCCGGGAGGGGCGATTTCGGGGGTGGGGGAAGGCGGGGGGGGGGTTTTGGGGGGGAAGGTCAATTTCGGGGGCGGGCCCCGCCCCCCCCCTGTAAAAATACCCTGATAATATGGGTGTAAAAGGCTCTGCGCGGCCCTTAGAGACCCGTTCGAGCACCGTGCCAGCTAAATACTCAACGAAACTAGACAAATTTGGTATCGTTCGAATCAGCACGACGAGTACTACAAGTTGCAAAAAAGTTTTGGTCACGCTCGGAAAAGTGCAATTTTCTGACTTAATGATAGAACGATCTGTGCAATTTCAGCAGGTGAAGTTTGGTCTTTCTGAACGTACGTATATATATATCCCGAAAGTGAACCTTTTTGATAGTTTTTCGCCGCCCGGCCCGGCATGCCACCTGGCCGGCCGGCCAAAGGTGGCTTTACCGCTATTTTGGCCTGGCCAATTTTGTGTCAGAGTTGCAGGGCTCAGGGAACAAGCTAGAGACAAGCGGATTGTTGCATAAGAAACTTTGGGCTGGGTACCATGGAATAGCGAGGGGGATTTTCCATATCAGGCCGGGATCGGGACCGATCACCAAAGTTGGTCCGGCCAAATAGCCATTTTAGGAAAAGTCCCAACTCTACAGGAAATAGTCAAAAATAGGATTATATATGCTGTTTTGGGCAATCTATTGGGACGCGTATAAACCTTATCGGGATCGCTGAACACGATGAGCATAGTCGCTGCGCGGTGCGGTGCTGCTATCGTGCTGCACTGTTATGCAGCAACCACAGAACGCTGGCTTTAGGCTTACTGTAAACGGGAAAACATATTAAATTGGTTGTGTAGATGGTTCAGGCCATGACAAATTAACGTAGCTACATTGACACTATGGTTTGCAACTGGTTGCGGTGCAGTAAGGTGCTGCAGAAGCACAGCACGGCCTATAACTAGCTACAGGTAAGTTGCAATCGTCCGAAATTTTGCATACAAGTGCGGCAGAACATTGCAAATCGTGCCGTATGAGTTTCCTTCATCGACAGTAAAGTTTGCATCTCGTTGCGCTGCAGTAGAGTGCTATATGCTATATACAGCAACTAAAACTATTGCAGCCATGGGTACTGGATGTTGGATTTCTGTCAAAATAGAGAAAAAGGAAGAACTTGGAACTTTTCAAGCTTCTTTGTTCTGTATTTTCGGTTGACAATTAATGATTGGCGGAATTTTTAAAGTTTCTTTCACACAGCTTTAACGTTTTTGCTTTTTACTGAGAAGTAAAGTTTAAAGACTTTAAAGTCTCCTTTTTTGGCAGTGAAGTTTGCGCCTAATTGCGCTGCAGTAGAGTGCTGCTGAAGTACAGCACGGCCTATAACTAGCTACAGGTAGGTTGCAATCGTCCGAAATTTTGGACACAAGTGCGGCAGAGCATTGCAAATCGTGCCGTATGAGTTTCCTTCACCGACAGCAAAGTTTGCATCTGGTTGGGCTGCAGTGCTGCTGAAGTACAGCGCGGCCTATAACTAGCTACAGGTAAGTTGCAATCGTCCGAAATTTTGCACACAAGTGCGGCAGAGCATTGCAAATCGTGCCGTATGAGTTTCCTTCACCGACAGTAACGATTGCATCTGGTTGTGCTGCAGTAGAGTGCTGCTGAAGTACAGGCACAGCCTATAACTAGCTACAGGTAAGTTGTAATCGTCCGAAATTATGTATATATACAAGTACGGAAGAGCATTGCAAATCGTGTTTTATGAGTTTCCTTCACTGACAGTAAAGTTTGCATTTGGTTGCGCTGCAGTAGAGTGCTATATGCTATACAAGAACAAAAAGTGCTCCTTCGTCGCATGTAAAATACATATGAGTCTTCGTAGGCAGGTTGTACATAAGCAAAAACTAGCCTGTAAAATACATATGAGTTCCGTAGGGAGGTTGTAAATTAAGGAAAACAAGTTGCAACTGCTTAACATATGAGCCTGTCCTACAACGAGGCTCATATTGGCGTATGTCATAATACGAATAATTTGCATATATATATATATATATATATATATATATATATATATATATATATATATATATATATATATATATATATATTACTTTTATATAAATACATACTGCATAAAGCTTTTCATTACAAATTATCCTGCACATAGCTTGTTGATCAGTCATTATAGTGTGCATATGCTCAATACGGTACGCCATGAGGCGCTCTGACTCACAGCCAAGTGGGAACGCATTCTGCGTGGGTATGTGAAAGTGTTTCGAGAATGCATTAGGTTTACCGTGTACCACAGCGTATCGCGAAATATTAGGTGTGCCATAGTGTTTCAGGAAACATCAGGATGCATGTACAGTTCAGCTTGAGCAGTCGTAGTTCACTTCAGTCCATTTCTTCTGGGCCACGTCTATTCATTTTCCCGTAATGTGGATGAAGCTGAGATTCTTTAACGAGGCTTTAATGTGGAATGCACTGTGACGCCAATATGAGCCTCGTTGTAGGACAGGCTCATATGTTAAGCAGTTGCAACTTGTTTTCCTTAATTTACAACCTCCCTACGGAACTCATATGTATTTTACAGGCTAGTTTTTGCTTATGTACAACCTGCCTACGAAGACTCATATGTATTTTACATGCGACGAAGGAGCACTTTTTGTTCTTGTTTTCTATTATTTTATATATGTATGCTCCACTATAGCCACTTTGAGCATGCAGTTCTATGACAAACGTTGCTCAGCTCGCTTACGGCTTTCATTTGGTACCAAATTTGACCACTTTTGGAAAATTTCATTTTTGACCCAAAATCGCCTAAGTCCACACCCCACCCCACCACAGCACTCTACAGCCACTTTGAGCATGCAGTTCTATAACAAAAGTTGCTCAGCTCGCTTAGGGCTTTCATTTGGTACCAAATTTGACCACTTTTGGAAAATTTCATTTTTGACCCAAAATCGCCTAAGTCCACACCCCACCCCACCACAGCACTCTACAGCCACTTTGAGCATGCAGTTCTATGACAAAAGTTGCTCAGCTCGCTTAGGGCTTTCATTTGGTACCAAATTTGACCACTTTTGGAAAATTTCATTTTTGGCCGAAAATCGCCTAAGTCCCCACCCCACCCCACCACAGCACTCTACAGACACTTTGAGCATGCAGTTCTATGACAAAAGTTGCTCAGCTCGCTTAGGGCTTTCATTTGGTTCCAAATTTGACCACTTTTGGAAATTTTCATTTTTGGCCGAAAATCGCCTAAGTTCCCACCCCACCCCACCACAGCACTCTACAGCCACTTTGAGCATGCAGTTCTATGACAAAAGTTGCTCAGCTCGCTTAGGGCTTTCATTTGGTACCAAATTTGACCACTTTTGGAAAATTTCATTTTTGACCCCATGACCTCCCACCGACCTGACCCTCCAGATGGCAAAGTGGAACCAGCACAGCAAGATCGGTGGGTCAGACGGCAAAACGGACACCGGGAATGAGCTGGGCGCACCAGAAAACCCCTATAGACAAAGTTTTGAGAGGCCAGGTAGAGCCTACTATGGACCTCCAGGAAGCGGTTTCCGCCATGACCCTCCAGACGGCAAAGTGGAACCAGCACAGCAAGATGGGTGGGTCAGACGGCAAAACGGACACCGGGAATGAGCTGGGCGCACCAGAAAACCCCTATAGACAAAGTTTGGAGAGGCAAAGTAAAGCCTACTATGGACCTCCAGGAAGCGGTTACCGAACTGACCCCTCAGACGGTCAAGTGGAACCAGCCCAGCAACTTGGGCTACTCGGGCAGCAAAACTGATAGCGGGAATCGATTCTCCGTCCCAAAAAACCTTTGTATGCAAAATTTGAGCCGCCCATGTAGCAAAATAAGCGAAAAAATTAAGTTCAAAGTTCGACCCAAAATTCACCAACTTTGGCCGGCCAGTACCGAAAAATTACGCACAGAGACGGAAAATCATATAGCATTTGAACGACCCCGATATGTGTACTGTTTAACCATATAGTCAGTATTACCCCATATATAGCCCAATCTGACTTATTAAGGCGCCTTTGAAGCATACTTTTTGGCCATTTTAGCGTTTTGGCCGACTTTGGCACCCAGCCAAAAATTTTTTCCGGCTCTGGGAGGCAAAAAAAACTAGCTTATTTTCTTATTTTTGATTTGTACTACAAGAATATATATGGGTTTCATAGGCAAAAATTTTTCTATCTGTAGTTATTCAAGCTACAAAACCCCCTTATGAGACATCAAAAGCGAGAAACCGGAAAAAAAACATCACTCTCGTAAGCGATTTTTTGGCATAACTTTTTAACGGAAAGTGGTACGGGGATGAAACTTGGCGAACATACTAAACTCGACACGTACAATTTTTTGCGCACATAATCTGCGCAGGATCTGCGCAGGAATCTGCGCAGCTTCTGCGCAGCCTTGTTTTACACGGTCATTCGACCATTTTCACTCATATTATAGGGGTCGCTACCGCGACCCCTATGATACAGTAACTGTATAATACTATTGCAGCCATGGGTACTGGATGTTGGATTTCTGTCAAAATAAAGACAAAGGAAGAAATTGGAACTTTTCACGCTTCTCTGTTTTGTACTTTCGGTTGACGAAATGATTCGCGGAATTTTATCTTTCACACAGCTTTAACGTTTTTGCTTTTTACTGAGAACCTTAAAATGAAATAGGACAAGAATTAAAATGCTCCGGTGGAGCATGAAAAATGCAATATGGGCGACATTCGGTTGTAAAGGACAGAGGACTAGGTTTTAAAACGTTAATATGGGGGCAGGTTGTAAATGCCAGGAGGACTAGGTTAAAAACGCACTAATATGGACCAGCTTCGCTGGCTGAACAACGAATATTCGCTTTCACTCATGCTCCACTCCACATGACATATGATTATATACATTCTTCAGCTTTCAAAGCAAGCGGGACGATTTTGAAATATTAAAGCTTATTCCAAATAAACAATGCAGTTCTGGTAGAAAGGTGTTCAAGGTGTTTTTCTGCGCAGAATCTTGTATTAAGTTGATGCGAAAAGCAGTTGACATTATGTATATACGTGTGTATTATTAAGTTGTGTAATAAGGAGCACGACCACATATACTTGCAGGCCATGCTGACAAATCGTACAATTTTCCGAAGAACTACCAATAGCAACAGCATGCAGCAGCCGATAGAAACTCTGGACAGTTTTCGCGAATATGGGTTGTTCAGCGAAGCTGGTCCATATTAGTGCGCTTTTAACCTAGCCCCCCTGGCATTTACAACCTGCCCCTCCCATATTAACGTTTTAAAACCTAGTCCTCTGTCCATTTGCAACCGAATGTCACCCATATTGCATTTTTCATGCTCCACCGGAGCATTTTTATTGTAATGTGAGTGAAAATGGCAGCCCGAGGGTGTGTCCATTTTTGAGTGCGTGACTCTGGTGTACCTAGCACCCCTTTGTAGGGGGTAGGAGGACACGTTACAGGGTACTGGTTGATCCCAAGGGAGGGGGTGCCTTTCCGCCGGGAACGCAGCGCCGTATTCTTATTGATTAGCGAATTAGGGTTCTTTAGCGTGCCTGTCCCCAGTAAGACAATACACGGGACGGGCCCACCAATTTTACTCCTCATCCGACTGGTGGATGAGTAGCCTAAGGTTCTTGCTCGAGGAAACAATGTAGCGTCATACATAATGGCTAAGGTGGGAATCGAACCTCGGACCTTTCGATCCGAAGTCCACCGCCTTAACCATTCAGCTGCACGGCCACACTAGAGGCTTGCTTCCCTAATTTGTCTCCGCTTGACTATGCGAAGCATTTTTGGTTATGACACAACATGTACAATATTGTAGATGCATCTGGAGGTTTCTATTGGCTCAGTCGTTTGCTTAGCCAATATATATAGCCTTTCCTGCATATATGTTACAATTTTAGGTCCTGCCAGCATCAATGCAGTTCACTCTGGTAGCTTTCGTGCGCATTCGACTGCCTCCGATAAAAAACGTACGCAGCAGTTTGTTTTATTTAGTATTTATTTATTTATCTAGTTTTACTTATATATTTTTATTTAATCGAATGAGGTTCCAATCCGACCCGAGTGAGTCCCCCTTACTTGAGCCCCCTCGCTCAAGAAGATTAAGATTAATTATTAAATGCACAGCATGCATAAGCCGTAACTGTTTCTAATTGTTGTAGCTACTGTCAATTACGTGGATCCTGAGGTGCAGCAGAAAAAGGCTGAGTTTGGACAGTATGTAGCTGAATGTTTGCCCAAATATATACAGAAAATTCAGGTTAGTTGGCTAAAACAGTCTGCCGTATAGCAGTTAATTATAGAAGAAGTGTCGCAAACACAAACAGCTTATATATAAATGTATGAAACACGCTTTTGCGGCTCGGTTTTCTACACACTGGTAACTATGTATATATTTCATGTTGATAGCCCTTGTCTAGCTTGGATAATTGAACATTCTTAATTTTTGTGAACTATGTATATAATTCACAAAAAATCTCAGGATACTTCCAGGAAATTTTCTTTTCATGCATAGAAAGCATAGCCCGTTAGAGTTATTATGTCCTGTTTTAAAACTGCTATGTTCAAGACAGTTTAGGCTTTGAAAAAGTACGTACTTGAAAGCAAAGCATAGCACGCTGATACAATCGACACTTTAGCATCATCAGCAACTAACAGTCACAACTTCTTTGAAAATTTAAGCATCAGATAGCATTTTCCCAGTCATAACTTCGCTGAAAAATATTGCTTGCAACGACCCAACTTTTTTGCGTATTTCTGAAAAAAGATATCACAGTTTGTGGGTAAAATTACCCAGACTCTGCCTCTTCACTTTTTGGCTTAGATAAGCGAGTCTTGATTAGATTAATTTTGTTGCAGATAGCTGCTGGTGATGAGCTAGAACTGTTGATTTGTCCAGACGGTGTCCGACCTGTGATACAGTTTCTTAAGGACCATCACTCATGTCAGTTTACAAATCTCACTCATATTTGTGGTGTAGATGTTCCTACAAGAAAGAATCGGTTTGAGGTTAGTGCTCGTTTCTTCTATGTAAGTAGCGTGATTTTAATTTCACATTTTTACATAAGAATAAAAATGCTCCGATGGAGAGTGAAACATGCAAGATGTGCGACATTAGGTTTTAAGTGGACATAGGACTAGGTTTTAAAACGTTAATATAAGAGGGGCAGGTTCAGGTTGTAAATGACAAGAGGACTAGGTTAAAAGCGCACTAATATGAACCTACTTCGCTTAACATTTATTTGAAAATTTGACCAAAATTTTATGCTACTTTAACTCGTAGTGCTACGTAATTCCAGCGATACGAAATTTGTCTAGTTTCGTTAGGTATTTAGCTGGCACGGTGCTCGAACAGGTCTTCAAGCTCCGGGCAGCGCCTTTTACCACCATATTTAAGGGGAGCACTATCGCGCCCCATCTATAATATCTACGCAATTGTAACTGCAAGAAACCGATAATCTATATATTGTGTTCGGAGAATTCGAAAGACCCTCCTCATCTTCGTTTGACCGGGTACGTAATTGTTTAAAACTAAATGGTCATTCGGGGTCGTAGATGACAGTACTGATCTTTTCTCATCCTTGAAATTTAATATAGCTATTTGATTGCGCGTATGTATGCCATTGTTGAATTCTAAGCGTTTTGTATTAATTGGTTTTCTTTTCTTCAAGTAAACAAATTGTCTCGTTTTTATTTAGATTGTGTACCAGCTGCTGTCTATTCGTTTCAATTCTCGTATTCGTGTTCGCACGTATGCTGATGAACTTACTCCCATCGACTCTATCTGTGAGATCTTCCAGGGAGCTAACTGGTTTGAGCGAGAAGTACTTAACGCTGACATTGGTGGCTCATGTTTTGACTTAGAGTGCATTACGTTATGTGCACTATGATGAATTTCATATTATAATATACTTATGTGGGGTAGGAGTTACTGGACTGGCATTTTACTTGGTTTAATAAGGATTTTTCAGGTGCCGATTCTTAGTTTCTGTGAAGTGAGATATACGGATGGTGTTTTGTTTGTGGTATATGAATAAGAAGTCATAAATGAATGCGTATTTTTAATTGTATACTTACTTTTCTACTTCTAGGTTTATGACATGTACGGTGTTTTCTTCCGAGATCATCCTGATTTGCGACGAATTCTGACAGACTATGGTTTTGAAGGCCATCCGTTCAGAAAAGATTTCCCTCTTACTGGCTATATTGAAGTAAGTGAAGCAGAGATGTGATTGGCGTACAGATAAAGTTGTCCCAGCCTCCCCTATTTTTTACATTCTACCTGTTAGATTTGCTGTGGTTACGCTGGTTATTTTTGTCAGCATTGTTGGTCTTTTTTATTTTAATTAAAGCTCGCTTATAAGGTGGTGATTCCCTTTGGTCACATAAAGTTTGCACCATTATTACTCATTCATTACTTGGAGTTAAGAAGCCATTTTATATCAAAATGTAACTTAACATTTTCTCTTTTTAATGGATGCCACGAAACTAATGTTGCTTTTCTAAAATATTTTTAACACATTTTAGAAGAAGTATAATTTTCCAGATTTTTTGCAGACTCAAGTAAATTTTTCGCGAGACATCGGTTATCTCATTCGATACCTCCATCAAATAGCTGGGGGCGATTTTTTATGTATTGTGAAATCGCTCTTCGTTATAGAGAAATAAACTGAAATGTGTGCGTAACCTGTATTTTGCCTACTTTTTCCAATTTTATCAAGCGATTACTTTAGCTAGAAAGCAGTAATCGGGGAAACTGAAAAAACGTCCCTAGGTATATTTGTGCAGAACACCTCTGTCAGTAGCAGCCCTCCAATTTGCATGGTGAATGCTCCACAATCTTTGGAAAAAAATTGGTCGTGTTTTTGCAAAAACTACATTTTTATGATAGCAGCCTACAGGACAGCAGTTGGAAGACGATCTTGCGTCGGATAATTTGCCCTTATGACACCTTCAGATCGACGCCCTTAGTTTGATTTTACGGCTTGCAAATTAGGAAATGGTGGTCACAAGTTTGCGACGCCAAAACATGAAAGTCTTGATTGTCTACGTTACTGCGTAGTAGGAAATGTTTACTTTTAATGATACCGCTATTGTCTCACTAATTGCAGTTGAGCGTAATATACCTAATACTTCGGGACTTACCTGCTCTAGGTATTCCGCTGTTAAATGAGTCCTTTTGGTTTCGTCCACTTCCTCTGATTTTTATTTGTGACAATATTATCACTTTTTAGGTGAGATATGATGATGAACTGAGACGAATTGTTCACGAACCTGTGGAGATGGCTCAGGAGTTTAGAAAGTTTGATTTGGAATCCCCCTGGGAACAGTTTCCTGCCTTTAGGGACGCCTCCATCACTGCTGCGTATCAGAATATACCATTGCCTGAGCCAGAAGCACCGGCTGAACCGGCGAAGAAATAATGAGATGAACAAAATCGTGTCTTCGTTTTTTGCATGTCAGTGTTTTGTGTCTACTAGAAATTGTTTCGTTACTGGTGGTGACGATAACAGTATCGCTGATGTGACGCACGTTTTATAGACATTTTGATCTTGCTGACTCGGTTGATGCAGCGAGGATTCTCTCCACGAACATTTTCTGTCTCTGTCCTTGGTTCTGTAGCGGAGAATTTAGTTCAAATTTCTTGTATATTATTATATTGCTTATAGTGCACAAGCATTGTAATTACAGACATTGTAATACAGATTGTTTTATTGACGTGGGGCATTAATTGGCATAGCCTGTTTTGTATGGTGCCATTTTTCAGTTTACATTATTCGTATCCTAATTCCGAACAGGTAATGCAGCCTTCTATAATCGGCCGGTTGCACCATCTGATTGAAATCAGAATAATATAAACTGGTGCTTAACCTGGGTTTTGTTTTGTGGGGGTGTGGGGCGCCCCGCCACTTTTTTGGGCGTCGCCCCACTCCCTATAAGGTGCCCAGAAACTGCCAACTCTTAAGGAGTTTTAATGACAAAATTTGTTTTTCCGGCTTCGCCGGAATTTTTTGTCAAACATTGTGTAGTTTAGTGCTAAAACCTGATTTTTGAGCACTTTTGAGCTTAGTTGTAGCAGTATACGTAGAAAGCACGCAATTTTTTTACTGTATTTTTGACGTTTTTAGCCCATTTTATCCCCCCCCCCCACTGTATTGGCCTAGAGATAACCCAGCTTAACTCCCGCCTAGGTGTTTGATGTTAAGTAGTCAATGACAAAACTAACACGTGACTGACATAACTATTTTGCTTTTACTTTGTCTTGTCTTACAATTACTCTTGTCAACAGTCAGGGATGGCTGATGCAGTCTGTAGAATAACTCAACTGAAATTGTAGAATTTGGAAATACTTTCATATTTAGTAGCAGTAGGATTTGTCATTACTTGCAATGTGTGCGATACTTTTTGTCAAATAAATGTCAGTGAATTTTTAGATCTTTTTCATACTGTCTTGGGTAGGCGAGATTATTGCAAGAGGACATAATAACTAGCAGTGTGACAAGCCACATGCATCACACTCTTCAAGTCACAAGCATTCCTGGCTTATTTTTAGGCCAAAATTTGTGGGGGGGGCTCGAAGTTCTCCATGCCTCACCAAAAATGGAGGACATATTTTTGCAAAATTGGTTAAGTATTTGTGCCCGCTTACAACTTCTCAAGTTCTGTTAGACAAATATTTTACCCATGTGACAGTACTGTATTTCTTCGCCATCAATTTGTACATCCGTTAACAAAAATGGCTACCCTGATATGAAAAGGTGTCCGTTTCCCTTCACTTATCTTTATTACACTGCTGTCTCAAACTCAGTCTCAAGTCAGCGCAGTTCAGTGCACGAAACTGGGATGGTAAAGAAGTTTAGGTTGGTGTAGGTTTAACCTCTTCCACAAAATGTCCATATTTTGGTATCGGTATTCTAAGATAAACATTTGGAACTAATAACAGCCTTACTCTTAATAATAAGTTTTCAGTTTCATATTCAGTTTTACGTTTGCTTAAAGGTTTATAAAGTGCTTTCACTTCAGATTACTCGTATCTGCCAACAAGCAAAAGTTGTATGCAAAAGTTTCTGTGTAAGCTATGGTGTTGTGACTGTGTATACAGTCAGGGACCGGCTACGCAGACAAGCCTTAGGCTGAGCTTGTGGTCATTATATCTCTGACGGTTGCTTATCACAGCTGTTTAAATATTGGTGGTTTAAATAGTGCTGTTAACAGAAGCTGTGGCTGTGGGTAAGTGCGCAGTTTTACGTATTTTGTTGGTGGTTCTAGGGGTTGTAGGAGTTCTTAATTTTCGAAAAGATTTCGTCACACTATTGAATATTTTACATGTTTTAAAGTAGTCAACAAAGTGAGCTCTTCGATGCTAAGGATTGATTTGTTAGAGAATTAAAGAATAGATATCGCTCTAGCGTTGCCCACAAATTTTTGCGAAGTTGAAAAAAGTGTTTCAATAACTACATTAACAAGCTTTTTTGTCCAGTTACTGCTGCATAAATCGACTGAATAAGCACATCATCAGTAGGAAACGAATAGAACTTCACTTTAACAGGTTCCTAATTTGCATATTACGCTAAGAAAATAGGCATTTTTATGGAGCCTACTAACTGCTAGCGAGCGATGTATGTATGCGTCAACATCAACAAAAGCTGTACACATAGATATGCATCTTCATCGTGACAAAACCCCCTCCTATCTTCAACATATGAGCATAATCTGTTTAACGTGTAGCAGAGAGAACTAGCTACACAAAATAATGTATAATAGCCGGCTACGCTGAGGCGTAGCCGGAAAAATTAGTGACCAGAAATAGATATACAGTGAGAGTAGTGAGACCTTTTTACCCACCATGCCTATCTCTGGTTCTAATATAATTGCCAAGTAAAAAGGAAAAGAATTGTAACATAGCTAAGAAATCACATTAGTCCTGCATGCATGGAGTTTCCAACAGCCGCTATGAGGCTGTTTGCAGTTGTTTTTGATGAATTAAAGGCTAGTATGATCTGTGCATTTTGACATCATCCTTCACGTTGGTATTTTTGTCGTTAATTGTAAAAAATTACCAGCCAGATCATGAGCTGCTACAAAGGAAATATGAACAAGTAACCCCTAAGTGGGGTATTATTTCGCCAATTTTATCAAAGAAATGTTAGCTTCTATCCTCTGCTTGCCATGATAAATCAATGAGGGGTTAAGAAACTCACCATTTTTTACTTTATTGCCATTCCGGTATAATCTAGCATCACTTTATCCATTTTATTTTTCTGAAAAGTTCGTGGCAGTGCAGCCCGTTTTCTTCTAACAAATCTCTCAACATCTATGTTATGATTCAGAGCTTTTATGTTCCCATTTGTTAATTAAATATTCCACACATTTTAATGAAATATAAAGCATATGAGTGACGAGACGAGACCGCTAAACTTGCTTTGGTAAGAGCTAGACTCAATTCCCTAGTTAGCAACTTTCTGCAGAGAAGGGTGCTTATTAAAACACTAGTAGAAATTTGATAGTGGTCACTTCTTGTTTTAAATTAATCGCCAATCATAGTCAATACGAATACATAGCCAACTGCCACCGCATTAGCTTTACCACCCTGGGAAATCCTACAAATCCTTGCCAACACATTAATTTTCAAATCAATTTTAGTTTCGCGTCAATCAAATATGAACTACCAAATGAGTAGAGTTGTGCCGTTAACAAATTTCCCGGGCCTGCTGAACCAACCGGGCCGGGCCGAGCCCTGCCCGGGCCCGGCCCGGGCCCGGAGGCCCGATTCAAGGCCCGGTAGGCCCGGTGGGCCCGGCGGCCCGGTGTAGGCCCGGCATACAAAAGACAGTGCCAAACAACAGTTAGTGCTATTTATTACATCTTAGACAACTCGCGTAAGCTTAAATTGAACTTTCTAGTGAAGAAATTATGGAAAAAATTAGAAAATGGATAGTAAAAATTTCGCGGCCGACCGGGCCCGGGCCGGGCCTACTGCTCCAACAACCGGGCCCGGGCCGGCCAGGTGCAGGCCCGGCCCGGAGCCCGAGGCCCGATTCAAGGCCCGGGCACAACTCTACAAATGAGTAGCAGGAATGCAACATTCAAGGTTGCAGGATTAAAATGGGTTTGATATTGAAGCTAAACCAATTGGATTAGGGGTTCGCAATATACGGTTTGGGAGTTAAAATCCCACAAGAGTGTCAATGAAGTTTGATTCTGTTTGAGAAATGCTGATTATTGACCGTTTTCAGAAATAACGTATCGTTTTTAGCAAACAAATGCAATTTCTGCGCAAAGTAGGCTACTCCCGCGCAATTATGTAGCATTGAGGTTTCTTCGTGTTTGCGTTATAGCTAAGCTACAATCACTGCTTGCTGTACAAGGAGGAAGGTGTCATATTGTTTATATGGCATTGATACCCGTGCCAACGATTGGTCAAATTTTAAAAATTTTAGCCCGGGGTGGGGGAGGGGGCGTAAAATGGGATAGTCCCAAACTTTGTGTGGAGGCATCCGACCGAACACATTGCATATCTATCTAAGGATAAAGTAAAACAATCTCCTCCCCCAGTCTCAATTGGGGGGAGAAAATAGTTTACTTGATGCTAACTTTCTCAAAACTTGACCAATTAGCTCAAATTTTGTGTAAGTGCATTCCAACATATATATTACCAATCAATCTGACATGTGTTTGAATGCACCCACACAATGTAATAACCAATTAGGTCGAGACTCAAGTTTTGAGTGAGATAAAGCGTTGGGGGGAGATAGTTTACTTGGGAATTTGGGGGGGATTGTTTACTTGATCCTCTATCCAATTGAATGATTATATTGATTGAAAATTTCAGAAATTATATAAGTGTTTCTAACAGAAAATTGTATTGGATTCAGGTTTAGAGATTAAATTCCATTTCTTAGCAAAGATACGTTATCATCAGATTTCAAAAGTATAACTAAAGTAGTTCAATTGTCTAGAACTTTTATAACTATTTCTATAGTGTTTGTTCATTTCACCAGCACTTCGTTAACTTTCTTCACTTAAATCACGTTCGTCGCGACACTCCCAAAGCGCAAGGTCTTTAATCCGTTTCCTAGCTTTCTCTGCGGCCTTTCGTTTATTTGCAAAGCGAACATTGGATATGGGTTTTGAATGGTCAGGATACAAAAATGAGGAGCTCCCATCGCCTTCAGACGACCCTTTGGATTTGGCGCCACCCTTTGTAGGTCCCCGTGCAACCCCAGAGGACCCGGAACCTGAACCGCTATGACCGGCCCCTAAATCCAAAGTACTGTCAAACCGGGAATCAGGGTCTTGGATACCGTCCCTGGTGGATATCCCTGGTGTAGGAATGCTCCTAGAGGGTGGACCTTTCTCGAGGTGAGAGACAGGAACACCTTCGCTAGAGGTCCTGGAAGGATCTTTAGAAGGCGATCCGGCAGCCAAAAGGCTGTTATCATCTTTAGCCTGTTCGGCAATATCCACCGTCATCCTTCCGGCATTTCCTGTTTCTCCATGTCTCGTTTCTAGCGGGTACAACAGTTTCAAGGGTCGTTGGATTGTTCGACCGCCTCTGACTTGCACAATGGCAGACCTGGTTTGACCATCCCGGATAACAATCAATTCCTTTATTCTGCCCAATTTCCACTGATCTCTTTTCTGACCCTTTTCTTTTACCAAAACCACGTCGTCAACTTCGGGAAATGCGTCTGTTTCTTTACATCGACGGTTTCTATCGTTTCGTTCTCTTAGGCTAAGCAAGTACTCATTTCGCCACAAGCCCCAGAAAGTATGAAGAAGATTTTGTCCCTTCTGCCACCTTTGTAAAAGGTGTTCCGCTGAACTGAGGTTTCTGGGTCTGTAGTCGTCAAGATCAGGAATATCCGGTATTCCAGTATTTCCAAGAGGAGTCATAAAATCGGCGGGTGTTAGTACTTTTTCTGCAGTCTTCGCTTGGAACAACTGTTAGTGGCCTTGAATTTACAATCGCTTCCAATTCAGTGATCACGGTCCAAAGCTGTGTCAGTGACAGACGTCGGTTGCAGACAGTCTTCTTCAAGCACGTCTTCACTACTCCCACAAGCCTTTCATAAAATCCACCCATCCACGGCGAATATTCAGGCAAGAATAGCCAATCTATACCTTCGGAACTGAAGTAGCTTTCGGTGGTTAGATCATTATCTTCTTGAGTCCAGACCTTTTGCAGAGTCTTATCTCCCAGTTTGAAGGTTCTGGCATTGTCTGAGATAAACTTTGACGGTTTTCCACGACGAGATACAAATTTTCTTACGGACAGCAGAAACTGTTCTGTGCCCATATCTTCGACGACCTCGGGGTGGATAGCTCTTGTCACAGCACACGTGAACAGTCAAACCCATACCTTCGTCAACTGTGACTGAAATACATGAAGCGGGCCCAAATAATCAATTCCTGTATAGGTAAAGGCGGGACGTTCTTCAAATCGAAACGATGGCAGTTGTGGTACTGTTGGATATCTGTACGGTCCACCTTCCCATCGTCGACACACCAGGCATCTCCTCAGAATTGACTTGACGACAACTCTGCCATGTGGAATCCAATACTCATTTCGTAGTTCTGCTAAAGTGTGGTTCACACCGGAGTGGCCAATCCTCCATTATCATAGTAGAGAAAACATCTCCTTTCGGCAATAACTTTGGAAATTTTGCTTCAGTAGAAAGTAGAGAATTTACTATTCGTCCTCCACACCGTAGTAGACCATGGTCATCTATAAAAAGTCGTAACTTCTTCACGAAATCATTGGTTCTGTTAGTTCCTCCTTTGAGTACTTCGAAAGATTCTTTAAAGTGTCTTCTCTGTGTAAGTGACTCCCAATATCTTCTTGCGCCGCGTATTTCAGCTGCCAGCAGAGGTCCAGAAATTGTGCTTCGATTCGTCAGCTTGTTCCGGAATCTCAACACCCATGCAGTTACACGAAGCAACTTCGTCAAAGTGCCAAACTTTTCGGGGTCGATGACTAAGGATTCTGTCAGGCAGACGGTATTTGCTATCTCAACGGTCGTGCAGGGATCGTCGGTAGCTTGATCAGCGTAGTTAAGCATAATCTTTCAAATTTTGACAGGGCCAAACGGCGTATGTTTGTATAAGCTAATCCGGCCCGTGCCACCAAAAGTCGGATTCCTTCACTTCACTGGCAGGTTTTCCTCTTGTTGGCCAGTCTGCAGGATTCTGATCTGTCGGGACGTAATGGAACTCAACTTCTGGTAAACCTCTGATTTCTTCCAAACGATTCTGTATGAACACAGGCTGCATTCTTCTGCTTTCGATCCAATGAAGACAGCACTTTGAATCACTCCAAAGAATCATTCTATTCAGATCTCTTCGAATTTCTTGTTTCACAAACTTTAGGCTTCTAATGCCAATCAGTATCGCTAATAATTCAAGTCTTGACAGAGAGACCTCCTTTAGAGGTGCAAGGCGTGTTTTCGTGAATAACAGATTCGATGTACGGCATCCCGTTCCAGAGACAATGTAGATACACGCAGCATAAGCCTTGGCCGATGCATCACAGAAGCAGTGCAACTCCACATAGTTGTCTTCAATATCTATCTTCCTTTTCATTTGTATATCCGATATGTTGATGAAGTCTTCGGACCATCTGTTCCAGTCTTCACAAAGCGCAGGGGGACTCTCGTCATCCCAGGATAACTTTTCGTTCCAAAGTTGTTGCATCAAAATCTTAGCCTTTATCACTATCGGACTGAAGTATCCCAAAGGATCGTAAACGCTTGCAATCTTTTGGGTAATCATTCGCTTTGTGGCTTTCTCGGTTTTCTCCACCGCTTTGTTCTTTCGAAGACCAGGACAATCCCAAGACTTTCACCATCGTTTCTTGTCTGCCTCTGGTAAACTATTCATGAGCTCAGTCGAATTAGACATCCATTCGCGAAGATTCATTGAGGCGGACTTGAATAATTCTTTCGCTTCCTTGTAGTAGGTTTTAGCTTCCCCCTGAGACATCAAAAAACCAAATACGTTGTCGACATGAACATTCTTTAGTATATTCATGACTACTTGGCTGCCAATACTTCGTAGATGATGCTCTATGGTGGCACCCAACAGAAACGGGCTACTGATGACACCAAAAGGGACCCGCTTGAATCGATACACTTCCAAATTCTCCTTTGTCGCATCTTTGCAGGGATCCTTTAACCATAAGAATCGGGTGACATCCGTGTCAGGTATTTGTAGGCCGACCTGCAGGAACACCTTTTCTATGTCGCTGATGACGGCAACTTCGCAAAGACGAAATCGCAGGAGTAGGCCACATAAGTTTTGAAGCAGTACTGGACCTCGGTATAGGCATTCGTTCAAGCTTTTCATTCGGTAGCCAACCTTAGCAGACGCGTCGTAAACGACTCTTAGCTTTGTAGTCGGTCTGTCCATATTTATGACACAATGATGAGGAATATAATATATCCTAGGACCGTCTTGATGTTGAGCCTCAATCTTTTCGATGATACCAAGGTTCAACTGTGTCTGAATTGTATCACTGTAGAGTTGTCGGATATCAGGGAACAACTGCAGTCGTTTCTGAAGAGACCTCAGACGTCCAAGTGATAGCTGAAAGGTGTCTGACAATTCTGGGTTTCTGTCCTTCCACGGCCATGTAACTTCGTATCGACCATTTGTGAACTTGACAGTTTCATTGAAGATATCTACCGCGTCATCGTCGTCGTTCGTCTGGCCATCGTCAGAAATCCCAATAGCATCTATGCGCCAAAATTTTTCAAGCTGATGATCAATGAAATGAGGCATCGCTTTTGGTTTGTCAAGAGCCAACAAGGAAAGAGTTGCAGGTTCTTCTGATCGTCGGTTAGATCTGTCTGAAATTATCCAACCAAGCTTAGAGCGTAGTAGAACAAGATTTTCGCCAATCTCTATTCGTTCAGGCTGAACTAAGTCGAAATAGTATTCGTTACCCAGGAGCAAATCGATTCGAACTGTTTCTTGCTTCTCCGGCAGTGAATCAGCTAGTAGAAGACCGTCGAACACCGACTTGTCTTCCAGGACGATTGGTGATCTCTGAACTGGACACGTGATGGTTGGAACTTAGCTGTAAGTTGAAAAAATGTGCCATCTGTAAGTTGCAATTTCAGTTGTACCACTGGAAGATTCATCTTCTTCATATCGTTTGATCCAAACGTTCCAACCCATATCGTTTCCTTGTCTTCCACCTTTAATCGCAGTTGCTGCACTAACTCCTTTGTTACATATGATCGCTGGCTGCCTGTGTCCATGAGGAGTCGAATCTCTGCTTCACGGTTGTTATCTGTGGAGCACACACGAACACGGGCAGTTTGCATGTGAACATGCTGGTTAGGAGAAACCATTGCCGGCTCTACCCCCGTATCCTGATCTTCTACGTCGGCACATGCTGTCTTCATAGCTTTCGTTACCTTACTGGTGTCAAACTTCGTCGGGCATATGCTGCGGTGGTGTTGTCCGTGACAATAGTAGCATGGAATCGGTCGAGGACAGGTCGTTGATTGATGTCCGGTTCTAGAACATATGAAACATCGATCTTTTAGTTTCGCTCTTCGCGAGTCGACATCCGGATATCTTCGACATTCATCGGAGAAATGTTGACCAGTACAAAAGATGCAATGTGGAGATTTTCTATTGGGAGCAGATAGGGTACCGACTGTTGTACCGAAAGTACTTCTTTCTGAAATGCTACCAAAAGGACTAGAACCTTTACTCTTTATTCGGGGGTCGGCGAGACTAGAACTTGCTTGCGATTCGCGGGTTTCATCGTTACTGCCTAGCTCTCTAGCAACAATTTCTTCTTTTAAAAGTCTTCTTAGCTCATTCAACTCCCACTTCTTCAATCCATTCTTTCTGTTAAGTCGATTCTCAAACATTCTGACAACTTTGAAAGTATTAATGGAATAAATACTATTCCAAACTTATCCTCTGTAACTCCCATGGCTTCTAATCCACGGATATGTCGTTCACATTCGTCGTATGTCTGTCTGAGCTTCGTTGTCGCATTAGAAGACGGAGATAGTCGAAACAAACAATCGAAATGGGCAGACACTACGGTTTGCTCATTTCCGAACCTTTCTTGTATAGTTTCTATAGCTACCTTATAGTTAGCATGGGTAACAGCCAATCCTGTTATTGCTCTTTCAGCATCCCCTGTCAATAAACTCCTTAGATAATTGAATTTATCTACGTCTGTGAGAGTTGAATTTTGATTTATTGCCGAGTCGAACGAATCCCAAAACTCTCTCCATTTTAGTGGACGCCCATCCCGGGTTTCGGCACCACCCTTCAAGCTTCGAAATTGTAAGTTTTGGCAATTTAGCAGAGCCTTTGTATGAGTTGGGTGTGGTATTTTCTAGTAGGCCTGCTTGTTGTTCACTGTTTCTGTCTACACTTCGTAGCTCTTGTCTTTTATATTTTTTATTCTGTTGCCTATTTGAATTATGCAATCATTGATCTGTACCTGGAATTCCACTGACTGGTTTACCTCATCTTCGATTTCTTCATCTGGAAGAACAGCAAACATTTCTTGGACGGCATTTTCGATTCTTTGGTGCAAATAAAGAAGGTTTTCTCTGAGGGTTGAGAGCTGTTCGGCATCGTTCGGGTCATCTCTTGAAAGCAATTCATCGGCTTCATCTTTAAACTTTGTAGCGTGATTTCGGAAGGCCGTTCGCTTGGCCTCCAGCAAAGGTAGTCGGTATTCAGTCATAGCGAACTCGGGCAGGTGGTATCGGAAATCGGGGCTCCAATAACCACAGGAACGAACTCGGGCAGGTGGTATCGGAAATCGGGGCTCCAATAACCACAGAACCACAAGTACCCAGCCACAATTGTCCACTGTTCCCCAGGAACCTCTCCCCAGGAAATCGGAATAGAAAGGGTAAACCAAAAGTCCAAAGAAATAGTAACATCAAATAGCCCTGGATGCAAAGCGGGCTTTCGGCACCATAACAGAAAATTGTATTGGATTCAGGTTTAGAGATTAAATTCCATTTCTTAGCAAAGATACGTTATCATCAGATTTCAAAAGTATAACTAAAGTAGTTCAATTGTCTAGAACTTTTATAACTATTTCTATAGTGTTTGTTCATTTCACCAGCACTTATTTAACTTTCTTCACTTAAATCGCGTTCGTCGCGACAGTTTCTAAGGCCCTATTTCCTTAAAGATTAAACGGATTAGATTAAAATTAATCCGCATTAAAGAAATAGCACCTCGGATTAAACGGATTAAAATTTAATCCAGCGAGTTAAACGAGTTAAACGGATTAAATTTAATCCTATTTCTTTAATGCACCTAGGATTAAAACTTTAATCTAATCCTGTTTCTTTATTCACACTTCGGATTAAAAAATCAGCGAGTTAATTTTAATCCGACCTGCTTAATCGTTATTTCTTTAAAGATTAATTTTAATCCGTTTAATCCTCCGCCTGTATTTTCAACTAGTTTTTAATCCGTGTGCAGCTACGCCGATTAAACGGATTAAAAGTTGGCGGATTAAAACTTTTAACAGCTGTTTCTTTAATGGCCGATTAAATGGATTAAAACCAACTCGTTTAATCCGCGGATTAAAAATGGTCGGATTAAACGAGCTAATTTTAATCCGTTTAATCCGTTTAATCAAGCATTAAAGAAATAGCAATTAAAATTTTAATCCGCCTGATTTTTAATCCGTTTAATCTGACCATTTTTATCTTTAAAGAAATAGGCCCTAAGGGAACCAAAATATTTTGTCAGCAATCTTTCCGAAGCTTATAATTTCTAAAATTTTATTGGCAATCAATCTGAAGTACGTTAAGAAGCATCCATATGTACAAAATTTAAACCAAATTGATCAAGTTTTGAGTAAGCTAAAGTGTTGGTGGAGAAAGTTTATCTTCTTGAGAATGGGGGAGCGATTGTATACTTGATCGAAACAATGAACAACTATAATCGCTACCGTTTCCTTAAGCTTTACCTTTTTCCTGCTGCGCCTCGGCGCAGCAGGTTTACTATAATCGGTTTTAAAGGAACCTTCGCACACTCACAATGCTATTTCATTATCCCTTTGTATAAAATGCACATAGTTATGTTACTTTGTGTAGTAATTTTGCGAAAGCTAATTTTATGCAAATTAGGAATACGCGAAAATTTAACATCAGTGTTATCAACACTTACTTTCAAATTTTTGTTTACAAGGATCTTATGCTAATTCATTTTATGGAACTTAGTGCATGGCTTCAGTTGGTTGGTATATAAAGTTGATTATCTTTTATCATCGAATATGTGGAACAATTTTTTTAAGCTAGTCTTGAGTTGTTTAGCAAAGTACTGCGAATGATTTCTTCACTTATCTGAAACTCCTCTGATCATAACATTTTGCACAAATCAATAAAGTTCACAGAATTTAAGCTTTCTAGATACTCCCTTACTAATCGTCTTTTCGGAGCAATTGGACAGATACAACAATGATTACTCGGACTAGGTCTATTGTTATACTTAGGTAACAATTTATGATTTCAGCCTAACCTCTCCACTTACAACAACTTTTGCACGAAACTCTTGCTTGTTTGCAAATTATATGCTCAAGCTCAAGCTGGCACTTCTGTTTATGGAACACAATGCTAAGATACTAATTTTGTGTCATTTTGCCGAGAAGACGTTATACCGTAAGGCTAAGCAGTTGGATTTTTTAAAGTTTACTATGTCAAAATTTTAAACTCAATTTTGAAAGACAGGGCTGCGCGAACGCAACCCCCTAACACAAAAATATTCGCCTGGAGGTATTCCTATTTGGAATACTCCTAGGGGTCAGCTGACACAGAGTGCAAAGTCTCAGCCTCGCCCTACCGGATCCACCTTGTTGGTCGGGGATTCCAGCGACGCACGTTTTTTTAACAAACAAATATTTATTATTAATGAGGACGGACAACGAGAGACAAAGGACATGCTATTATTCAGTTCGTAGTTCATTCGGATTAATTGCCACAAGCAGTGATGCTGCAGGAAAGATCTGCATTTCCGTGTTTGTTTCATACTTCCGTAGTATTTGTTTTTGATAGTCTTCATTTACTCCTTTTCTCTGATCAATCTTAAGGGGGGGGGTCGAAAGGTACCAAATTTTATAGTCACCGGTTTCGCTCATTTTTGGGTATAATATACCCCCATATGTGCCCAAAAACAAGACGAATTTCTTAGAGTCCAGGTTCAATCCAGTCTAGATATATTGCAGTTCAAATCTCTACAATTTAGTATTTACGTTAGTTATGCCTCGCTGAGGGATTCGAACTCGCGTACAAGTGGGATGACAAGAGACTGTGGCATGACAAATACATCAATTTAAAGCCTTTACCTGTAGGTGTTTATTACCGCATAAATTACAGTGGCAAGCCAAGCAACGAGAGAGACATGGCGTTTGGACGATTTGGTAAAGCTTATTCCGACTGTCATTTGCTTCAAACTTTAACTCGCTCTAACTTTCTCATACTGCTTTATAGAAACTTGGTGCAAGAAGATAAAATGTTCAGGACATCGAGAGCTTCAATTTGATATAAAATATGGCTATATTTGAAGAAGTTGAAAATTTGATATTTTTTGCTCTTAGGTGTCCGCCATGCTATCGTAGTATGTCACCAGAGGAAAACACGGGTTATTGTCATGAAACTTCACATAAGCGTAGGTTTTATACCAGTCTATTAGCGTGCCAAATTTTATTGAGATACCTTATTAAGATTTGTCTGACTTATGAAGCAGCAAACATGAAATTTTCGAGAAATGACGATTTTTGGGAAAAAATGGAATTTCTGCTACCAAAACTGCAAGCTACTGAAAAGGCCAAATAGGGATTGATTATATGCAAAGTAAAGCTCTAACAATATACTATGCTAATATCTAAATGCGAGGTTTGTATACCAAAGGGTTAGTTCAGGACAAGACAAAACGTCCACTGACCTACACATTTGTAGAGCGATTTTGAGCAAAAATCGACTTCTCCGGACTTTGAAAATTCGTATAAAATCAGCGACCCTACGGAAAATAACCTCGTATAGATATTAGCACTTTACCTAGTCCAAATTAGGTTTACAGCGAGTGGTAGCCGATTTGCTCTTACACAGCGCTCAAACTTTTGGTAGCAGAAAACTTTTCCTAACTTTTTCATTCTCCTATGTTTAACACATGTCGGGGTCACCTTTGGAGGGCTATTGTAAATGATAGGAAACGTTTTGCACCAAACGCACTTGTCTTGTTTTGCGGACCCATGGGGACTACAAAATATGTGAAAATGAGAAAAATCGGAGATGGTCGAAAAATCGCGATCCCCCCCTTAAAGCTGCAGATCCTCCCTCCATCATCCACTGTCTCGCGTCTTAAACACAAAACGAATAGAAATTAAACAAAATACAAATACTGAAGTACAAGCGCATGAGGCATACTGCATAGCGTTAGACAATGCTATTTGGCACCAAGCCACCAACAGTATCAAATAAATAATCATAATCTGTAGCAGTTGACAAAGATACTGCTTCGACCTCATCTCCAGCAACTTCAATGTTCAGTAAACGCAAACCAAAATCATGAATCATTAAATCTACCATTTTATCCAAAAAGTTTCGCCACTTTGATTTGTTTGAAAACCCTTTGGCTTTCCAATACAGTCTCACCTCCAGCTTGACTCTACTGGAAAATGAATTTACGAATTCCTTTCCTCGAAAATTAGCCCTTCCAATCCTTTTTCTAATCACCGGTTTAACTCTGCTGATTCTAAAACGAATATATTTCAAGATTTCTGGATAGTTCTGTTATATCCAAATCCATCGCAAATCATCTCCCTGGATCCTTTTGGGCAATCCTTGCCCGTACTTCAGCCCCTCAGGTGTAGTGTTTACTGACATGAGTGTTAATGAAAGTTGTAAGCTAAAGCACAGAGAAAGCATAAAGGAAAGCGCAGAAATATAAGCATGGCATAAGCAAAAACAAAAAGAAATATTATAGCCCGAAATTATAGAAGTAAATGCAAGCAAGACAGCACAAAAGAAAGATCAACATTACTACTGAGATTACATGCACCATTTAAACAACTAGTATGATTTTGTTATCTCTAATTGTCACTATCTGTCCAAAAATTAATTCCCATTGATGGTGGCCCAATAACAGCAACGCTCGCTGTAAGACGGTCTTGAACCTATATCGCAGGTAGTTCAATTCATCTAAAATTTTATTACTGTCTTCCAATGACTTTCTCAATATCCAAATTACTCGTTTGGTCAGTTGAATAATAAAATTAACCAAGTACTCTTTTTTACTTGACCCCTCAACTCCGAATATTATGTCAACTGGTTGCAAATTGTCGAAATATCCGACTGCCCTATTGTAAAGGTTTGTCGTTTGCCAGTAACTGAATAAATTTAGACTCAGGAGAAGACTACTAGGTTCGTGAGTGTGCGCATATTAGACTCGTAGACTCGTCCCCAAACTCGCTAAATTCCTAACCAACTGCAGCAGGCGCCGGCAGTCTATTTTAGTACCGTGAGTTTACTATTTTTAAGACAAAAATATGATTAACAAAACCTAATTAGATTAACCTCTCCGGCTTGCCCAGACAACGGTCCAGACACACCATTAGGGGCCACCCCATTTCCCAAGATATTAGAAGGTAAATTTTGAGATGGTTGGGGAGGAGGGTATCCCTCTCCGGCTTGCCCAGACAACGGTCCAGACACACCATTGGGGGGCACCCCATTTTGCAACCCCATAGCAGTAAGGACACTTTGCGTACTCTGAACAACATCAAAACGAGGCGAAATAAAATTGTCAAAATCCCGACGAAAATGCGAATTTTCAGAATTTTGATTTGTTAGATTTTGGGGGGAGGGGCTAGGTAATTTGCCCGCCCCAGAAGTACCCGGATTTTCAGTCGGGAGGGGAGCAAACTGAGA
Organism: Trissonchulus latispiculum; assembly: GCA_030248195.1. Lineage (NCBI taxonomy): Eukaryota > Metazoa > Nematoda > Enoplea > Enoplida > Ironidae > Trissonchulus > Trissonchulus latispiculum. Next base: position 35,050 of record JASAND010013266.1, read on the forward strand.
AACAATTTGAGAAGGACCGGAAATTGGTCCCCCCAATACCTGTACCGAAGTTTCTCTCCGGTCCGTAGTTAGTTCTCCCCCAAAATTTTGCCCCAATAGTTCCCCACCTGCTGGAGAGCCCCACGTGTTCATCAGGGCTCCCGAAAAATTTATATCCCCCCGAGACATATCTCCCAATGACTGCCCCCTGGAGACGGAATGGCTACGCCGAGTCCTGGGTGGGGTCGGGGGTCGGACAGCACCACGAAAAATTGGGGGGTGAGGGGGTTCAGAATTTCGTAGGTGTAAATTTTCAAAATTTTGGGGGTGGGGGGGTTCAGAATTTTGTAGGTGTAGACTATCAGAATTTTGGGGGTGGGGGGGTTCAGAATTTTGTAGGTGTGGAATTTCAGAATTTTGGGGGTGGGGGGGTTCAGAATTTTGTAGGTGAAGACTATCAGAATTTTGGGGGTGGGGGGGTTCAGAATTTTGTAGGTGTGGAATTTCAGAGTTTTGGGGGTGGGGAGGTCCAGCGAACTGAACCCCCAAACGTCGCGGCACAACTGGAGAAGTAACTACAACTTGGGGAGGGGGGGTGGGGGTGGATTTGAACTATAAGGGGGAGTCGGGTTTTGTAAATTTTGGGGGGAGACACTCCCCCCGTTCCCCCCATGCTGCCGCCCCCCCAAATTTGCAGGAGACTTTTGGAAAAAATGGCGATTCAAAAAACTATCTGTAACTTCTGGCGCCTGCGAATTTGGGGGTAATTCAGAAAAAAGACGAACTGTTTCGTCACGAATCTTTTTTAAATAGCGAGTCAGGGGGCGAGACGAATCTGCTGACGAGTCTGACATGCTACTCTGCTGAAGGAACGGTCGCCAGTTGTAAAGGTTTGTCGTTTGCCAGTAACTGAATAAATTTAGACTCAGGAGAAGACTACTAGGTTCGTGAGTGTGCGCATATTAGACTCGTAGACTCGTCCCCAAACTCGCTAAATTCCTAATCAACTGCAGCAGGCGCCGGCAGTCTATTTTAGTACCGTGAGTTTACTATTTTTAAGACAAAAATATGATTAACAAAAATAGAGGAAAGCACAAATTTACAGTTCAGAAGAAGTAAACATTTCAATAATTATGGACAGACAAAAACAATATTACCTTATCCCACAAGAAGGAAAAACCCCAAGTTTGGAGGGACTAAAGTCCCCCGACCAAATACCTGAGAAAAGAGTTTCCCCCGTTGAACGCCGCTATCTCATAAAACACCACCGCTCTGCACGAAAAATCCGGTGAGACTGACTTTTCATTAACTTTCAATGGCGGAAGACTCAAATTAGCTAGGAACCGAGGTTCCTACACGGAAGGACAATTTTACGTTTATCATTCATAAAGATAACACTGCATTTTCTTCATTTTAGATAATTTCAAATGAAAATCAAAGGAGATAATAGAAAATAGTTCACACTATGTAGGACGTTTGAAATGTTCCAAATACGCGATGCCCGCGGGCATGTTTGAAAAACGTGTAGTAAATTTTCTCGTTTGTACTCATTGTTAATAATGCTGCAAAGCTTGCAATATTCAGGTTTATTTAAGTTGAAATTGCTTTCCCGAGACTTCGTGAGAAGTGCTCTATGAATTAATACATAATGAAGCTATCTTGAATATCCGTCTACAAATTAAATGGAGATATTTTGAAAACTTGTACCAAATTTTCTTCTTTCTATTCCTAAATTATTTACCCACCAATTTCGAATGTCTTTTATCGAAGTAGCATATTTTTCCATAACCAACCTACGATAGATTTCTTTTGTTTTCAGCATTTTAAAATCTACTAAGAGGTCCTCTATCCTTACGAAATTCAAGTCCTCATTTTTAATATCAGCCGTAAGTTGCGATTTTCTTACCGATTTGTAAAAATCAGGTGTTTCGGCCCTTCTTAATTTACGCATGCCTGCATTTTCTACTTTTGAAATAAGAAATCAAATATAGAGTGCCAGTGTTTCTGTTCCTTGTCTTTCTATCTCTTAATTAAACTTACAGCACGTTTGACTTGTGCCTTAATTGTTAAATTTGGGTAGAAAATGCCACCTTTATCTATCGGAAGAAACAAAATAACAACAACAACAACAATAGTTTTTTGGCTCAACCAGTATATACGTCAATACAGCCAATATGAACACATGCAATTACCTGCATGGACCACAACAAATTATAACAACAACGAAGACAGTGATAACCATAGAAAAATACTTATACGTATATATAGGTACACCACATAACGAGCCGTATATAATAGGATTACAGTATATATATATATATATATATATATATATATACATACATATATATATACATACATATATATATATATGTGTGTGTGTGTGTGTGTGTGTGTGTGTGTGTGATGGGTAGGCTGCGTTTTGATCGTTTTTGTCTGTATATTTCGGTTCTAAGGTCTACATGCTGATGACTATTCTGGGTCAAAGAATTTACGAATCTGTAAAACTGAAATATGAATTTAGTCCGTTAGAAATGAAAATGAAACAATATGTTGTCTGTGTTGTCTGGCTACTTGTTTATTTGTTTGTTTGGCTGTTTGTCTGCTTGAATCCGAACTCGCTTGTCTGGCTTGAAATGAACAGTATTTTATTTTTACCTGTGAGTTTAACTGCCTATAATCTTTCGTGGGGTGACCCCCTTGTTTGTACCTATTGCTAACTGTGGAAAATTCCTGTTTGTTTCGTTTGATGGGTCGGTTGGTGATTAATTTTGGAGAAAATACGAAAATATTTGACAAACTACTTACCTGGGGAGTTTTTGGTCCCCAGGTAAGCCTCTTAGAAACCTTTTGGAAAAGATAAGAAAGCAATTTCTCTTCTTCAGCAAAATTACGGCCGCTCCAGGTAAAGACTTCCAAGGCACACAGCAAATCCTGACTGACAGTTTTTCAGTCAGGACAATACACAAAGAGCTGGGTGACTGACCCAGTCTCAATTTTGTTTTTTCCCAAGAGTCAGTCTTGGGGCAGACTCGCAAAAGTACAGTCGTGTGTTTGGTCAAGTTTAGTCTATTTGTTGGATCCAGTTGCTGGAGATAGCGTCCTGTAAGACCCTGTTCTGGGCAAGGTGTAGTTTGAGAATTCCGGCTGACAGTTTGTGCGTGGTTACCAGCTATTCTAGAAGCGAGCCCCCGTTTTTGTGCACGAATTTTAACCGATTACTGTTTTTGCTACTTACTCCAAAACTGCCATATATTTCCATTTTATTATCCTGTTCCTGGTAAGAGTTGTTTTTTCGGAAGTCATTTCCAAGTAAGTAAGTAAGGGATTGAGACCAAAAGATTTCATTGTCTAGTCGGAAACTAGCTAAGCGGCCAACGAGTACGGTTTCAACAATAATTTTGTCAAAGAGTTTAGCCCGAAGAAGAGGCACCGGAAACAGTATAGAGCAAAGATAACCAAAGTAGATGTTCAGGATTGTAGTAACTCAGGCTATTCTGTGGGTTGGAGGCTAAAATCAACTGAAAAGTTGTAAAGAGAATAAAATCCAGTGCAATTGAGAATTAAACTCTGACTGAAATTAACCCTCAGAAGTCCTATTTTATTACATCAAGGGATCAAGGGAATGGAATGAACAACCGGCCCACAGTGCTATATCAGTTCAAGTGCAAAAGACACGCAAATATACGTATACGTAATGTATATGTGCGCAAAAGTATCAAGAGGAGCACTGTGGACCCACCTCAATGATTGCACTTGTTCGCCCCTAGGCCCTACTATTCACACCAACAGAATAGCATTCGGTACAAATCCCAAATGCCATAAAGCGAAACGCAAAAAGTGGAATACCAAACTCTATACAGCACAAGAAAACGCATTATATGTAGGTACTACTAGCTCAAGTGCCCCCGAACAAGTGCAATCAACAACTTAGTTTTTCTAAGTTGTCCCCTGGCGTTGATATGCTGCATAGCTCACCTACCTACCCCAGTTATCTCGTGGGAACTAAATCCATCATGAGCCACGATTACCTGACCATGACTATAAATATTAGTGAGTATATATAGGAGTTCAGATTTACTTTAACAGAATAAATACGTAGACTCCAAAGTCATGAATTTATAATTAAATTTCAGAGCACTATTTTCAGAGTACGTATATAATATACACAGGCCAGGTATTCGCAGGACCCGGCTCATGAGGGGAGAATGCAGCATATCAGCTCATTGGTACATTCGCAAACTCTGTGAT
>JASAND010013267.1:0-17500 GCA_030248195.1 Trissonchulus latispiculum
TTGGAACCCAGTGCAAACGGGGGTACGCTCTCTCGCAAGTTTGCTAAAGCTCGAAAACACAAGCACTACGGGCGTGAGTTTTGTGTCGGTTTCGAGCTTTAGAACACACGCACAGCGGGCAAATTTAATTTTGAAGTGAAGGATGTCTAATTTGTGGGGGGGGGGGGGTCAGCCATTAGCGTGCAGAGGATGTGTCATGCTTATAATACATAGAGTAGGCCAGCTGTAATACTCTTATGTATTAAGTACTCTTGCTAATAATAAACAAATTGTTAAGGGAGTCAGGCTGTAGATTTGCATAGAGAAAATCCCCATCGACTATTCATTCCCTCTTTTCCAGCCAAAAAAGCATCCTTCTCTAACCGTCTAACCCGGTATAAATTTTTTTAGAACAAAATAAATAGCTATTTTTTTAGAACAAAATAAATAGCTTGATCTCAGATCTACCTTTCCAACACTTGCCAAGCAGCGAAGCCTTGCAGTCAATTGTTGTACGGTTTCACTGAATTTCTGCTGAACTAGTACGGCGTAGGTTGAGTGGTAGAAATTTGGGCCATCCTTGTACAATACTAAACAATTAGAGCTTGTAGCTTGGCGTGCTTGCCAAGGTAATCGCGCCTTGGCAGAACTTGCCAATCAGAAATTAATGCAAAATATACACTGCAGCCCAGAGTTGGACGCGGGCCGCGGGCACCCGCGATGCGGGCCGAATCTTGGAGTGGCAGTTTTAATTTTAGAGACTTGTTATCAGACTATCCATACCTTTTAGCATAAATGACCCCAACTTCATTTCAATGTGCAGTTGAATAATTGCAATAAATTGAACTAAATTAAAACGAAAATCAAATAATAGCGTTTCTCATTTCGTATGTTTAGTACACACGCACACACGCCTTTAATTCAAGGTGAAAATATTAAAAACCCGAAGACTTCCGACCTTAGTTTAAAAACCTGAGAATTGTCGTCATACTTAAAACTTCATACATAAAACGCTTGTCATACTCTATCTGTTATGTATGTACTCTTGATGTCACTTTTGCAAGGTACGGTGAGTCTTTTGACTGAAAAACATTTATAATTGAATTAATTCTTGTATTTAACTAAAAAATGAACGTTGAGTAAGTAAGTCAGTAAGTAAGTATTTCTTCCCGCCCGCTAGCGGTGAGCTGTCGCGAGGCCCCTTAGGGACATTCAATGCAAACCACCTTGCTTAACACAATGGTGCCGTCACCGAATGTAGGAAGTTTGCCGAAGGCTTGTCGTCCACACTTTTATGTGCAGAACAGTAGAACGAGACCGTAACAGCCCGAGCATGTTTTATAACGACACTCCCCCAACTGGCCGTTGGACCCGCTGGAGGGAGAGTCTCGAACTGATATGGCCAAACTTCCATATCGTCCATTTGGCCAACTGACATCGACCTGTAGCGGGCAGGTTACCTGTATGTATATGTCCTGATCTATTGCGTCTTACTGTCACGTTGTCCAATGGCATGTTCAGTTCTGTTTCTGTGGTTGAACTGGCACAGGGAAGCCGTCCGTAGTTACGAACCGATCCTGTGACAGCTGATATCTTCTGGTGGAGACTGTACTTCAGATTGCAACTACGACCAAGCAGGCCCCGTGGCCGTGTAGCCGAATGGTTAAGGCGCCGGATTTCGGATCCAAAGGTCCGAGGTTCGATTCCCGCCTTAGCCATAATGACGTTGCATTGTTTCCTTGAGCAAGAAACTTAGGCCACTGCTCCGCCGGTCGGATGAGGCGTTAAATTGGTGGGCCCGTGTGCTTCCTGGCTGGGGGTAGTGCACGCTAAAGAACCCTTAATCCACTTATCGTCAAGAGTAGGGCGCGGAGTTCCCGGTGGAAGGTACCCCCTTGGGATCTACCAGCTTCTTGCATGTGTTCCGCCTACCTCCTGCGAGGGAGTGTTGGGTGCAAACGAGTCACGTACTCAAAATGGACACACATACGGGTTTGCTTCTGATCCCACCCCATCTACGCTAGAGGCTTGGAACGTCGAAAGACGTTGTGCTCCGCTTGCTACACGCATGAGCAGTTAATGGATGTCTTACTACCGGAGCCGAAAGGCCAAGATGGTGTCTGCTCCAGCTTCCCATTGTGGTGACAGCTTCCAGGCGACGTAGCGAGAGTCATACTAGCTATGACTGATGGGGAGAAGCAAAGAAACGCATATAATGGGAAGACCATTGACGCGCCCGCAGAGAAGAAGAGAAGAAGACCAAGCAGGCCCGGTTTTTCCTCCCTGTACCACCTATTCTAATCTAGAAATCTATCTTGCAACATATATAAATGGGCGGGGAAATATAACTTTGACACTAGGAGCCCCCACCAGTATCGACCACAGGATCTTTCCTCTTCCCCCCCCAGTCCTAGTGGCTGGTACAGGAAAACCCCAGGTCAGTATAGTTCGAGACTTCACGTGCCTCCGGCACATAGAATTCCCCATGTTCTTGAAACCATCATATTTGAGAGTAGGAAAAAAATAGGGAGAATACCCACAGAAAGAGAGGGGGAGAGGGAATCGGGTATGTAAGGCTTATATGTTGTCTGAGGGGACCTCAGCCAGCATACAAGTCTTACGGGACATGAACTATGTACTCGTGGGCTTGACTACATAGTCCGGGCTGACATCTGTGCCAGCCAGGGCCCGCTCGAGGGTTCTGGCTGACGATGCAAGGAGCAGCTGTCAGGACCCAGCCTCAGATATGCTTCATAGGCCGGATACCATACTGCCCGATTTCAGTATGGCGTCCTTGCATTCGCAACCAACAAGACCATCCCGATTGCGAGAGCTCAGCGCAGAATCCATATGCCACGCATCTGGATCCCTCTTCGGGAATGAGCTTTGAATAGAAATAATTACTATGGTTAAAATATTTCATGACTTCGCCTTTTTCCGTCAGAAAACAGAGTAGGCAATTATGGAGGAGACAGTGTCATTAAACTTCTGGACAATTTTGACAGGATACAGCTTTGGAGAAGTAGACGAATGCTATGTAGATTATATTTTGAAGATTTGATGTCACCAAGAGTATAATACATAAGAATAGGGTTGTTCCGATAAGAAATTGACCGAGCTGGGGCCAGCCATCCGGAGCCCTGGGCCCGCTACTAGGCCCGGAGCCCAGGGCCCGCTACTAGGCCAACCAACCAAAGCGACCAAACGAGACGAATCAAAGCCAGGAGTCCGCTACCAGGCCCGGCCCAAAGCGTGGGCCCGCTGCTTCGCCAGGCTTTAAATCCCCGGGCCCGTTGATAGGCCCGCACTTCGAAGCCCGGGCCCGTTACTAGGCCCGGGTCGCAGCAATTTCCAAACTCGGCCCGGCAGGCACGATGTGCCCGGTGAGCTCGGCGGGCCCGGTGCGGCCGGCCTCTATAACCGAGCTTGATAGCGGGCCGGGCTTTCAGCCAGAGCCGGGCCGGGCCGGGCCCAACACAAAATGTTCCGGGCCCGGGCCCGGAGCCCGTTAAATGGCCCGGGGACAACCCTACATAAGAGTAAGACAAGCATCATACGCTATGTATTATCTCGCTACATCCTCTGCACGCTATCAGCTCCTCCCCCCAATAAATCACACCCCCTCCCTTATCAAAGCAAATTCGAACGCTGTGCTTACATGCTAAAGCTCAACTTGTCAGTTGGTTCAAAGTGCGTCTGTTGCGTACAAGCACAGCGGGCGAACTTCTTTGACAATTTATGGGGGGTCTGCCGATAGCGCGCATCGGATGTAGCGAGCTGAGAATACATAGCGTATGACGCTTGTCATACTCTACCTGTTATGTATGTACTCTTGTGATGTCACTTTTGTAACGTACGGTGAGTTTTTTGACTGAAAAATATTTATAATTGAATTAATTCTTGTATTTCACTAAAAAATGAACTTTGAATAGAAATAATTACCATTTATAACGTCAAACTAAGTGTTGCGGGCTGAAAATTATACGTATATGCAGGCAGCGGGCCGAAAATTTGAGCGCGGGTTGGGGCGGGTGCGGACCTCAAAATTCGTCCGCGTCCAACTCTGCGCAAACCACAAACGTCATGGTAGTACACTAACACTATGCATGTATAGACAGCAATTATGACACACAATGTTATATCAACTCGACCTGGCCCCATAAAACCAAAAGTTTCCTACTTTCCACCAACAGCAATTAGTCGTCCCTATGACACCACGTAAACGAACAGAGTAAGTTCTCTGCTAAGCATTTCATTAATGTCATAATCACAGCCTTTAGGTCGATCGATTTGAGTTACCAATCGATCCACCAAGAAGAAGGCACAAACTTTTAGCTTACAAAAATCGGTTCCATAGTTGTGACCAGAGCCAACCACCCAGCCTTTGGACCGATAATAGTGATAAACTGCATAGCGTTCAATAAATCCCTCATTGGCAGAGAATGACGACCACAGTTTTTTCAGAGACATCCATCGCTAAAGTAACAATAGCAGAGGATTTACTTACTATCAAGGGTAAATAACATATAACATTAAGTATGACAGCTGGATTACTCTCTGTACTGTAAGAGTCAGTAGCGTAGATACAAAACATTTTCAGGGGGGGTGGTTTGGACCGAAGTCCGGGGGAGGGGAGTTTTTTATTTTTTGCTCAACAATTGTATGAACACTAAGCGCAAAATTTCTAAAAGGTTCTTAGCTTAAGGTGGTGATTCCTTTTGGGCACATATTGTTGGTTGGCGGCGTAAATCAAGATGAAATTTGACGAAACTTTCCAAAATACGTTCTTTTAGCGTTGTAACACCCTCCGCGCAATCCCAATTCAAAAATTCGAGATTTCCGGTCAGGGCGGTTTTCCCCAATTTCGGAAAGTTTGGCAGCAGCTATATATACAGTTATGACTGTATTCATTCGAAAGATCTCGTTAAGCTTCATATTTTTGCCTTTTAAAGCAACGTGTTAGCTTTTCGCTATCGTGAGATATAGTTGATTTTCTTATTTTGGCGTTGAAAACTTGTCATTTTTGCAGAAATCAAATAATCCGCCATATCTTGAACTACGCAAGCCGAAAAATTAAACTACGGGTGTCAATTTGAAGGTCTCGTCGAGACCGTTTATCCATGACATTATAATCTTCTAACTGCTGTCCCGTACGCTGCTATCATAGAAAATGTAGTTTTTCCAAAAACATGAACAAATTTTTTCCAACGATTTTGGAGCATTTATATACTATGCAAGCTAGAGGGTTTCCACTTACTGGACGTATTTTACACCAAAGTACCCAGGGACCCTTTTTTTAGTTGCCCCGATTGCTGCTTTCTAGCTAAAGTGGTCGCTTCGCTTGCCAAAGTTGGGAAAAGTGGGCAAAATCTAGGTTGCGCATACATTTCAGCTAATTCCTTTATAACGAAGAGCAATTTCACAATAATTAAAAAAGGGTCCTCAGCTATTTGACAGTGGAATCGAAAGATGTGGGCGATGCCTCACGAAAAAATTTACTTTAGTCTGCAAAATCTGGAAAATTATATTACTTAGAAAATGCAGTAAAATAATTTCTGAGAATCATAAGCTAGTTTCGTTGTATTCATTAGAAAGACCAAGAGTACATAATAATAAGAGTTGCCACTAGGCAAGCTCTATATGCAAAAACTATGCTCTGCTCGCTAACGGCCCCCCCCCCCCCGCACATTAGACCCTTGACTTCAAAGAATTTTGTGCGCGATGGTTGTGTTCTAAAGCTCGAAGCAGGCACAAAATTCGCGCACGCATTGCTTGTGTTTTTGAGCTTAAGCACATAAACATAGAGCGATGAGCGTACCCCCGTTTCGACTAGGTACTGATTTGCGGGGGGGGGTCACTAGGGTCTGATTTGCGGGGTGACCGTTAGCGTGAGCAGTTTTTGCTCTGATAACATAGAGCTTGCCTAGTGGCATACTCTTATTATTATGTACTTGGAAAGACCAAATGTTAAGCTGCTTTTTGATATAAAAATGGTGTTTTAACTCCAAGTAATGGTTGAGTACTAATAGTTTCAAAGTTGATGTCTCCAAAAGGAATCACCACCTTAAATCGATTGTAACCGAAAGCGGCATGCTAAAACCCAAACGGGGTCGGGGGGGGGGGACCCCCCAGAAGTTGAAAAAATTTTCAATTTCACCATTAAAACGCTATTGAAACATTGAATTCCTTGCATTGTATATTATGAATTCCCAAACCAAATTTTGTAGTTTAATTTGTATATATGTTTACCATTTTTATAGTATCGTAGAAAACTCAGACTGGATGCTCCCATTATGAACAGGGTATTCCAAGCAGCACATATCCAGTATATATCCACCATTTAAAACAATCATGTTTGCAATAATGCAGTTTATGAAACTAAAAAGCTGACAAAGCAAAGTAAAGTAAAGCAAACTAGCAAAGGTTTAATTATATATAGCATATGTAATAATGAAGTCGCGCCGAAGGCGCGAAAAACTTTCAATGAAGTTCAAATGCACTAATTTTTGGGGCATTTTAATGCAATTTCTTTGTGTTTATGATAAATTTAAACGCCCGCGCTCCGCGCGGGCTTAAACTTTTTCTTCTGGCCAATTTTTTTCAGCGGGCAAAACCATTTCGGGGGGGGGGCGGCCGGTCCCCCGTATCTACGCTAGTGGTAAAGAGTGACCATCCTCTGCACGCTAACGACTGAACCCGCCCGCAAGATGGGCCCTAACGAATCAAACATATATATTCGCCGCTATGCGTGTGCTCTAAAGTTCGAAACAAACACAGAACGTGCTGCTGCTTGTGTTTTCGAGTTTAACACACAAGCATCGAACGTAGCATTTATTTTACGTAAATTCTGGTGTTATCTGACTGATATGCATAGTCCATACATTAATTTCAAATTCTACATCATTCAGTAGTACATGATTACCTAAAAATTATTTACATACCGCCATATCCTTTGATTCGTAGACTATCAGACATCCTAAGCCATACGATAGAAAGAAAGCCTAAATGTATAAAAAATGAAAACTCACTGCTCAAGCTCAATTATATCAAGAGTACATAATCTAAGAGTGTGCCACTAGACACACTATATGTTATCAGAGCAAAAACTATGCTCTGCACGCTAACGGACCACCCCCCCCCCCCGCAAAATCAGACCCTAGTGACCCCCCCCGCGCCCCGTAAATCAGTACTTAGTCGAAACGGGGGTACGCTCACTCGCTCTATGTTTATGTGCTTAAGCTCGAAAACACAAGCAGTGCGTGCGCGAATTTTGTGCCTGCTTCGAGCTTTAGAACACAAACATAGCGCACAAAATTCTTTGAAATGATGGGTCGGATTTGCGGGGCGGTGGGCCGTTAGCGAGCAGAGCATAGGTTTTGCTCTAATAACATAGAGTGTGCCTAGTGGCACACTCTTATATTATGTTGTAGCGTACAATGTTGTAATTACGTTTGGTGAGGAACGCCGGATCTTGTAGGTTGTTTATTGTAACGTATTCTTGTCGTAGCATTGTAAAGCCGGCGGCTTTGAGTATTAAACTTCTTCTTCTTCTTCTTCTTCTATGTACTCTTGAATATATTAAATCTACTGACAATCTGTCCTTTTTAAAACACTTTGTTACATAGTGGGCCGCTTGTCCTATAAATCTCACTGTGACTGTAGGGTTCCCTATCAAAACGTCTAAAGTCAAAACGTCTAACGTTCATAACGTCTACCGACAAAACGTCTAACGACGAAACGTCTACTGACAAAACGTCTAATTTTTCTAAAATTGTGTCACACGTTCAAAACGTCTAAACTTTCCCAACTTTTGGTGATTATTTTTACTTATTTTATACGGGTCTTAATCAGTTTTCCTATAGGCCTTGGGTACTGGTGGCAGGGTCTTGCTAAATCTTGAGTTTGAAGTTCTGGCATTGTTCCAAATATACTTCTTACATATTTTCTGCATTAGCTTAAGTAATGTAAATTGTAAATTTTGTAAATGTTTCAAGTCATTTGCACACCCTGGCTTTTCAGAAATATTTAAAGACTAAACACATTTAAAATGAAACAATAAACTAGACGTAGAGTTTAATTTAATGTACATTTATTTCAAAATAACATTAACCCTTCATATACGAGCACTAATCCCCAGCTGCTAAAAATTATCTGACAACTGTTTCATAGCATATGAAGGACGCTGAATGTTTTGGTGGCATTCGCGTCGCGCCACAGCGCCCCTGTAAGCGGTCACGTGATGTAGCTACAGATATACATTCGTGATACCTGATTTGCTTTCTTTAAAAATGATTTTAGACGTTTTGAACGTGTGACACAATTTTAGAAAAATTAGACGTTTTGTCAGTAGACGTTTCGTCGTTAGACGTTTCGTCGGTAGACGTTATGAACGTTAGACGTTTTGAGTTTAGACGTTTTGAACGGACACCGACTGTAGCGTAGTGTTTGAGAACGGTCGACCAAGTCCGACCGGAGCATCTCTTGTGTTCGGGCCTACCATACCCTTGCTAGTGCAATTGGCCTGTCAGATACTCGGCACATTAAGGCCGAAATCTCGGGGGGGGTCATGGTTAACACTGTTAGCCATGCATTTATATGCGTTTGAACTAAAACGCATCTGATTGGCTAATCGCTTCCTTATGTCAACATTATGTATATAAGGTTACTCTCCCGAGATCTGGGAGGGGGACGCTTAGCGTTGTTAAGCGTGTGTTTATATGCGTTTGAACTGAAATGCATTTGATTGGCTATTTAGCTACCGAAACCTCACCCTCGAAACCCTCACGAAACCGCATTTCAAAAGAAGCAGCTGCGTAGCCAATAAAATGCATTTCAGTTGAAACGCATATACAACGCACGCTTAACAACGCTAAGCTGAGCCGCCCCCCCCCCCCCAGATCTCGTGGGGGTTACTTCATACAAATAATTTTGACATAAGGTAGGCGAATAGCCAATCAGATGCGTTTGAGTTCATGGATATAAACACATGGTTAACAGTGTTAACTGTGACCCCCCCCCCCGAGATTTTGGCCCTAATGTAGCATCCGACAGGCCAATTCCACTAGCAAGGGCAAGGTGTCGTACTCTTGCTATGATTAACTCTTGGCCGGCCACGGCCTGGCGGCTGTTCTCAAACACTACTGTAGTGGCGATGAACTTTACCTGCCACGAATGACGTTACCTCTTCGTGAGTGAGCATCAGCTGGCCTTTCATAGGGAAAGGATCCACAGTCCAGCTGCACTGGGCCGTGTCGACAGAAGGAAGCTGCGCTAAAGCCAAGAAAAAATACAATATAAATAAAAAATATATATATAAATATATAAATAAAGATATCAAAGCTTTCACCAGTCTAGTTGGCACTGATCAACTTAATATACACGCATTTGTCCTAAGCACAGAAACCAACTACATAAAACAGGTAAAGTGTGCTTATTGCTCAAGCAACTCCTCTCACCGAAAACTGCCATTTATAAACGACTCACACATCTGCAAGACTGCGTATCACAACTTCTGGGTTTTCTTTAGTGGGGGGGTGGGCCTTATGGTTGGTCCCTTATGGTTGGGACGGCCGAGTGGTCTAAGGCGCTGGTCAGAACTTCCGATCTTACGGTCGGTGGTTCGATCCCCAGAGGCCACAAAGCTTTCCCGACTCTAGCCAACCCAGCTATCCATCCTTAACTGGTCGGTAAATGGGTACCACTACGGTGGGAAGGTAACAGGAATCTGTGTAGAAGGGCCGGCCCCCCTTCCACGGATGCAGTCATCATTTGAGGTGACACTCCTGGCTCTACGGCTGAGAATCCGGGGATGAGCACCGGCACCCCATGTCCTGTGGCAGGACGGAGATATTTCCTGGGGTAAACCTTCACCTTTACCTTACCTTTACCAAGCAGCAAAAATTAGCAATTTCTAAGCATTTTTCGAAAAATTTGCACAGACCTGGCCTGGTGGGGACCGCCGCCAGACTTCCCCTAGATATTTTTGCAAAGGAAAAGCCAGTCACCTGGTCACCGGGCCAAGAGCTTCGACCCAATCCTGACCCGGTGATCTTGATTTGCCACAATATCCTGGCTTTTTCCTACAGGGAGGGGTGGGAAGGCGGCCCCCCCAGAAATTCGTCTCCCCCCCCAGACTTGGGCCGCCCCTCCCCCAGAATCGCCCTCCCCCAGGATTCGGGCCTTCCCCCCAGAACTTTAAAATGCCCGGAAAAAATAGGGTTTTGAGGATAAATTTTGAAAAATAAAGTTTTTCCGGCCTCGCCGGATTTTTAGACATTTTTAAGCATTTTTTAGCTATTTTAAGCTTAAATTTAGGTTAAAAATAGTTAATATTTTAGCTTAGCAGTAAAAAAAGCTATTTTTCCTGGAAAACTGGACCACCGCGTTTCACAAAGCCCTCGGGTCTCTTGCGCAATTCCTTCCCAGGCCTATCTTTTGAGTTTTTTAACCAATAACTTTAAAATTTTGTATGGATGCATACTGGAGACTGATGTATTCAAAAACTTTACCCCCATGTTTCAGGATAAGCTTACATCTTAAGCTTACAACTTTAGCTTATATTAAGCTAACGAAAATATTAATCGAAAAAGGGGCTTCAGATTCCTGCTCAGCGCCACAGAAAACCCCTGTATGCAAGTTTTCAGCAAATTCAGGTACAAAAATTTAACCCCTTGGTCCCTCTTAACCAACTAAAAATCTTAAATTTTTTTAATTCATCAGATCAGCCTCCAGTATGCATCCATACAAAATTTAAAAGTTATTGGTCAAAAACCAAAAGTTAGCGCTGGGGGGAGCTGCGCAAGAGACCCAAGCTCTATCTTCAGGAGCTCCTAAGTTTGAACAAGAGCAATATTAAGATTTAGGTGTTTCACGAAGGGCTCCTAATTTAGGAGAGCTCTTAAAGTTTGTTCCTAAAATCGGAGCACGTTCTACTTGTAGCACCCCTAAACCCCTCCTAAATTCAAAACAGCACCGTCTGCTGTATATTTTGCCATAAAATTGCTGCAATACGCAGTTATAATCCCAAGAAACATTTTAAACTATGTTATGGATTATTATGAAGTTTCTCAAGTCTAAAACACTATAAAGAAATAATTAAAAACGGTCGCCTGCACTAAGGCAAAACCTTAGTCCGAAACAGAAGAGCCAATGAGCGCGGCGAGCGCTCTTACCCAAGGACTATTACTTGGAGCTCCTGTCTGGACAGCCAGAACGGCTCTATCTGTGCTGCAACATAGCCAGAGATGGTTTTATCAAAACCTCTCTGACTGTGCTGTGCTCAGAAAGAGGACTTCAGTAGCCCGCGGATCTCCGTAGCGATACAAACAGCACTTACATCAAGAAAATGAGCTAAACGCGGGCTAGCAGGCGGATCCACCAAGGATACTTTACCTCATTTTCTTGAGGTCAATTCTAAAAACTGTTGCTTTTTGTCAGTAAATATTTTAATTTTTAAATAAAGATTTTGCAACCTAATAACGGGGTTAATTATCTAGTATGCGTCACCTCAATTAACTTCAGTTAGTTATCGTAAATCGGCTTACGTTGAAATTACCAAATTAAGAAACTTAAAAGAAAACATAAGAGTGCTCCTAAATTTAAATAATTCTAAGAAGAAACTGTGTTAAGGGCGCTCTTAGAGTTAAAAATTAAAAGCAGTTTCCAAGTTATTTTGTGAAACAGTTTAAGAAATCCTCCTCAGTCGTTTGGAAAGGTCTCTTAATTTTTGTCCTAGGAGCAGCTCTAAGAGCAAAATTTAGGAGGGCTTTTTAAAACACGGCCCCGGACCAAGGTAATTGGTAATTTCAAGTTAATATACTTGACGATAAATAAGAAATTAATTTAACCCCATTTAACCCCGTTAATTACTTTACATTTAAATAGCCACAATTAACCGTGGACTGCACCAACAAAAGTTAAAGAATAGCAGAAGATTATTGCTAATTTCCCATTCAAAGATAGGACTTAATCTTCTGCTATTCCGCTGCTATTATTAAACTTATTTGGAGCAGTCCAGGGTTAGTGACAAAAACTAACAGTTTTTAGACTTCAGGACTTTCATCACATAATCCATGACATCGTTTAAAATGTGTTGCTTAGAATTTATAGTGGCGTATTGCATCAATTTTATAGCTAAATAACAGTGTTGTTTTGAACCTAGGAGGGGTTTAAAAGTTAGAACGTGCTCTGATTTTAAGAAGAATTTTTAAGAGCGAACTTTAATAGTTTTTCCTACATTAGGAGCCCTTTATGAAACACATACATAAATCTTAACTTTGGTCTTAATTTGCTAACTTACGAGCTCCTAAAGATAAGAGGGCTTTGTGTAACGCACCCACGGGTATGGACACACTACACTGATACACTGATACATATGCATGCTACATAAGCATATAACTCTTACAACTAGTCGAAGGATTAGAGGGAGGTTCCTCTGTGTCGCTGTCCGGAACCACAAGAACATGAGACTCTCGCAGGTCCTGGAGCCTTTGTCTGGCACTCTAAACGTGACCACAGAAACCTGTTAACTTTTTAAAATCACCACTGCCTGCCTACTACATATACTACAACTACGAAATTATTTAAAATCGAACTCCGTGGTGAAATTCTGACAACTTCGTAACATTAAAAATAGCAATATTTCTTGGGCAGTTTCAACAAAGGTAATTTATCTGGGTTTAAATCTTTATATTTCAAACTTATAGACCTACAGCAGCTTTGTCAATGGTATCGCCAACGCTAGCGACAGCTTGAGGCTCCAATTCCTTTTCTGAAGTCGGCAAACTTTCTTCATAGGGACGGACATCCTCAGAGTAGGCCGGATCGATCTGACGTCTCCAACTTAGCTTTTCTTGATACCTATTACAGTACAAAAATCTTTTGATACAACATCAAAACAGAACAGCACAGTAAGTAGAAGTTGAAAATATTATTGTATTGGATTACTGAAGAAGGCATACCCCTGTTACTAGCGTTAAATAAAAGAAAAATATTGCAGAAAAATAAATATGTATTAAAACAGAAAGATAAGAAAGATAAAATTCAAATCGTTTACTTTCTTTGCGGTATCCACGGTGAACGTGGATGGGGCGCAACTTGTCCAAAATGTCCCTAAAAAACGAAACTGTTATTCTTCAAACCAAGGCCACACCCAGGGCAGGCATCTAGACTCTACCTTATTGGGAAAACAAAAGGAAGAGGTTTGGCAAATTTTATGGCAAAGTCAGCCGTTTTTAAAAATTTTCGAGCCTTCGGCGAAATAAGTCAGTTATTGAAACAATTGAACGTGGGCAAAAAATCTTATTTCTGGGAGGCTCTGTCCCCAGACCCTCGCTGTATTTGACCTTGGACCCCCCTTTGCAAAATCCTGGGTGCGAGCCTGCTTCAAACAACAGCTTAGTGTTACACGCTGGCTGACAAAACTCGTCACTTATCGGCACGTATTATAATAGAAAATTATAATGTACCTAATCTAAACAGGCTTCTGTATCTTTAGCGGCAAACGTGTCCGAAATTCGCGTTTTCCACAATTCACCCTATGTATATCTAGGACGTATTTTCCCAATCTTTCGATATCTTGCAGAGTAGCAAACTGCTGTCGGGGAATCAAAAATAAGAGGTTTAATAAATAAACACATAAATAAACAGCCTAAACTAAAGCTTTACAATTCGCTTCATTTAATAATTTTCATTCAATTTAATTTCATTCGTTCGTTTAATATATAAACTTAAAACAATAAGTAAACTAGTGAATAAAATAAAAACAAAAAAACAGATTGGGTACATTTCTAAATTTTTGGAACAATTTCGTAAATTTTGGTTCTTCATGCTTAATCTATATACAGAAATTTTCCAATTCATCGAAAACAAGGTATTAGTTTTTTTGCGGGCACATTTTTTCATCCCTTGAATCCTACCTCAGCTCTAACAAAACTATAAGCAATATCAAGAGTACATAATTTAAAAGAGTATGACAAGCGTCACACTATACACAGTGAAAAAGAATGCTATTCCTGCTAAATGCCCCCGACAAATCAATCCTCTCTCACACTACCCCTATATGGGGGTACGGCCACGCAGTCCGAACTGGAGGAGCTCACTGCTTTGGTCGGGGTCCTGGGTTTCCTTGGGAGTACCGGAAGCAACATCTCTAGCCCGGCAATATGGTTTCCTCAACCGCCTGGCCACAAGGATGATGATGATGACGCTTGACCTACTCTTATAATTGTGTACTCTTGGTATGTAATATAACATACTAACCATTGATTGTAAGATATCAATAGAACCTTCAGATTCTACAATTACGTGATCACCCGAAAGATATCCTACATGATATCCTGTAGGAAATATGGACGGTTTCGCCTGATCTCGCCTCCGACGTTTTCGTTGCAATCTTGGCTCCAACTGATGAAATACTAGCTCAGGATCAGCCATCACATCAACATTAGATTGAGCAACAACTGACGGACAAACTAGCAGCTAAGAGCTGAAAGAACGACAGAAAGATGTCACAACGCCATGTGTGGCCAGAAGACTTCAGGGGTCCAGGTAACAATAGAACCCTCAAATTTCGGTTAACTAAACCAACTGAACATCCAATCCGAACATCCGATTTGGCAACCAGGTGCTGAAGTGATAATTTCATTTCTTACATAACATAACTAAGTTAATCCTACTTTAATAGAAAATGTTTTCCTAAACATTTTGTCGCTTCTCTTTGCTACTTTTGCCACGTTCCCTGTACCCCAAGCGTCCTAATTTATACTGACGGAATTTCGTTTTATCGAGTTCAAAATTGGTATAGATAAATCGGTTTAGGGTCGATCCGGCTGGCTGGATGTTAACCTGTAGCATAAGGAAAAGTGACCGTGCAGCAGAACAGTTAAGACGCTGAACTTTAGATCGAAAGGTCCGAGGTTCGACTCCGAACGTAGCCATGTTGCACGTTCCTTGAAGCAAGAAATTTAGGCACTGCTCCGCCGGTCGCATCATGTGTTAAATTGGTGGCCCCGTGTGCTGCATCGCTGAGTATAGTGCAGTTGGGTACTAAGACCCTCTGGTTCAAAAAGGATCACACAACTTTCCGGATGTCTCTAATCCCACCTCATATGCGCTAGGCGGTTGCATTGTCGAAAGACGCCGTGCCCTCTACTTTTAGTATGCGCGTGCAGTTAATGGATCTCTTAACCGAAAGGCCAAGGTTTCCGCTCCAACTTCCACTGTGAGACAGCATTCAGGCGACGAAGTGATGGCTATGATTGATGGGGAGAGACAAAGGTTAGCGCTTTATCATCGTCGCAGCCGCTTGGGTGAGTAACCCGAAAATAATTGCAAGAAGTTCACACGAAACGGACAGATTTGAATTCGTACGGGCCACTAATTGAACTGGGAAAGATAACATGGGAGTGGGTCCAACCCCTCCTCTAACCCTTCGATGGCATGTGGCGAGCCCTGCCTTCGTCGGGGACAAAGAAAATTTTCAAGTTTCTAAATTTTCATAAAGCTAACCAAACACAATTTAAAAAACGTTATCTTGCAAATTTTTAAAAATTTTATAGCTATTTTACCGTTAATTTGCACTAGTTCATACATAAGGTGCCAGCGCCATAGAAATGTTCACTGCAAGGTACAACAGTGGACGTCAAAATTTATTTGGGATAAGCGCTCCATAGAACCCGTGCCTGTTCTGCAATTTGAATTGACCGCAATGACATTGGCAACCCCCGACTACTATAGTGCTTAGGTAGGTAGTCCCCTACACCAACTGAATTTTAATTTGTGCGGAGATCAATTACACTGAAGCCGAAGCCCACATAACCTTACATTCCTTAGAATCAATATAAATCTTAACGTTTCCAGTAAACATAGATGCCCGATGGAATCTTCTGCCGCGGAAAACCGGCGAAGACACTGTCTGACAGAGAAACGTTTACTGCTCCTTAATACTTGTCTGGTCAAAGATACAATACTGCCATCTCGGCCTACGACTACTACACTTTCCGTGTCGACTCTCATCTTTGCAAATTACACGGGAAAACAGCCGGAAAAATTAACCTAAACTAGCTGTGATTACTACTTAATAGCTTATAAGTCCAATGCGTAATAGTTTTTGCAACATTTTATTAATTAGAACTATTGCAGGAAGGAATACACAAAAGCACAATAATAATATATTCTAGTTATTCTACAATATAAAAATAAATAGGCAACAAAAATATGAAATGTCACAATATAAAATCCAGCGATAGTAAATTTTGTTCAAAATTAAATTTTAATTAAATGTTTACTACTTTCAAACTGCTCAATTCTTGAATCAGGTAGCTTTCTAATAAATAAAAAGCAAATCAAGCTAGAACTTCCGAATGGAACGAAAAATACATAATACATAATCATTCAATAGATTGCTGCAATTGAGTATCGAGGAGACCCACCGCAAATCAATACCCAGTACGCAATTGTATACATTCACTCATTAGCGCCGTTAGCACGCAGAACATGGGTCGCGAGTTGATAATAGTGTAACGCTTGTTACACTCCCGCTAGTGCACTCTTAGTCGTCCACATTAAACACATAAATACGTAAAAATGCTAAAACATTATTCATCAGATTAAGGAAGCATGCAAACAATATGACAATAAATGGCTTAACCATTATGACGGATGAACTGTGAACAGCTAATGTTACAATATAAAAATAAATACTTTGACACAGATACAGAAAACCTGACGCAAAATATTAAAATTGAAAACATTAATTTACCCGCATCACAAGGAGTATCGCAGTTCTTAGTGATGAAAACAGAACACAGTAAATTGAAGTTTGAAGAAGTTGACAGTTTGGGGCCCGACCGCCCTCTACCCCTTACCCCCACCTTGTTGGGCTCCCCCCGCTCATGGTTAGAAAATGATGGCCAGAATGCCAAATTGTATTGTTGGTAAAAAAATTATCCGAGTTCGTCGGAATCTGGTGTAATCGTCTATCTAAAACTGCGAGCCAAATGACTCTTCTAACTTTGCGAGGCATGGCTGACCGCTAACTGTATTTCTTCTCGTTTCTTCTTGTATCCCCAGTCATGTCGGAATTGGAAGTCTCCAGAAGCCAGAAAGTTACCGGGCACTTTTTAGCTTAGTTTCACTGCATTTGTGATTTTACGCAATTTCATCTTTTTAATACAGTTTTAAAAGTAATCACATTTTCTCGAAAAATTTAAATAGAAGTATATACAAAACTGGCACAAAGCATAATTCTGAAAACACTAGAGTATAATATAACATCTTAATACGTATAGATCAATATTTACATGCGCCCTGCGCAGAGACCTGGGCTTATTCTAGTGGGGGGGGTGAGGCCCCCCCATAAACACCCTTCCCCCCCAAAAATCGTTCCCCCCCCCAAAAATCGCCCCCCCCCAAAAAAAGTGCGCGCCCCTTTTGGTACCAAATTTTGCCCTGAAAAAATAGCTCAGAAGGCCAAATTTTCAAAAATTTTCCGGCTTCGCCGGAGATTTTTACTCAATTTTTG
>JASAND010013267.1:22500-51953 GCA_030248195.1 Trissonchulus latispiculum
ACAAAACGGTGTGCAGTTCAACGCAAATTTCGTCCGTCACACAATCAGAATGTGCTGATCTCTGTGATTTGCTGGAAACCCAAGGGCTTCTGTCGCTGCAAAAAACAAGAGGAATTTTGTCTACAACAAAGGTTTAGAATTTATTTGATAAAATTTTTGGCGTCACGTCAGCTTAAAGATAGCGATCAGATCAACGATTATCGATTATTGTTTTGTTTTTCTTGCTATATAGCAAGCGTGCTGGCAAGAGTTTACAATTATTATCTTATTGGAAGATTGTATTATCATAGGGGTCGCGGTAGCGACCCCTATAATATGAGTGAAAATGGTCGAATGACCGTGTAAAACAAGGCTGCGCAGAAGCTGCGCAGATTCCTGCGCAGATCCTGCGCAGATTATGTGCGCAAAAAATTGTACGTGTCGAGTTTAGTATGTATGCGAAGTTTCATCCCCGTACCACTTTCCGTTAAAAAGTTATGCCAAAAATCGCTTACGAGTGATGTTTTTTTTCCGGTTTCTCGCTTTTGATGTCTCATAAGGGGGTTTTGTAGCTTGAATAACTACAGATAGAAAAATTTTTGCCTATGAAACCCATATATATTCTTGTAGTACAAATCAAAAATAAGAAAATAAGCTAGTTTTTATGCCTCCCAGGGCCGGAAAAAATTTTTGGCTGGGGGCCAAAGTCGGCCAAAACGCTAAAATGGCCAAAAAGTATGCTTCAAAGGCGCCTTAATAATTCAGATTGGGCTATATATGGGGCAATACTGACTATATGGTTAAACAGTACACATATCGGGGTCGTTCAAATGCTATATGATTTTCCGTCTTCGTGCGTAATTTTTCGGTACTGGCCGACCAAAGTTGGTGAATTTTGGGTCGAACTTTGAACTTAATTTTTTCGCTTATTTTGCTACATGGGTGGCTCAAATTTTGCATACAAAAGTTTTTTGGGACGGAGAATCGATTCCCGCTATCAGTTTTGCTGCCCGAGTAACCCAAGTTGCTGGGCTGGTTCCACTTGACCGTCTGAGGGGTCATGTCGGTAACCGCTTCCCGGAGGTCCATAGTAGGCTCTACTTTGCCTCTCCAAACTTTGTCTATAGGGGTTTTCTGGTGCGCCCAGCTCATTCCCGGTGTCCATTTTCCCGTCCGACCCACCCATCTAGCTGTGCTGGTTCCACTTTGCCGTCTGGAGGGTCCGGTCGGTACCGACTTCCGGGAACACCATATAGGACTGTACATAGCCCGACAAAACATTGTCTATAGGGGTTTTCTGGTGCGCCCAGCTCATTCCTGGCATCCGTTTTGCCGTCTGACCCACCCATCTTGCTGTGCTGGTTCCACTTTGCCATCTGGAGGGTCAGGTCGGTGGGAGGTCATGGGGTCAAAAATGAAATTTTTCAAAAGTGGTCAAATTTGGTACCAAATGAAAGCCCTGAGCGAGCTGAGCAACTTTTGTCATAGAACTGCATGCTCAAAGTGGCTGTAGAGTGCTGTGCTGGGTGGGGTGGGGACTTAGGCGATTTTCGGTCAAAAATGAAATTTTTCAAAAGTGGTCAAATTTGGTACCAAATGAAAGCCCTGAGCGAGCTGAGCAACTTTTGTCATAGAACTGCATGCTCAAAGTGGCTGTAGAGTGCTGTGCTGGGGTGGGGTGGGGACTTAGACGATTTTCGGTCAAAAATGAAATTTGTCAAAAGTGGTCAAATTTGGTACCAAATGAAAGCCCTAAGCGAGCTGAGCAACTTTTGTCATAGAACTGCATGCTCAAAGTGGCTGTAGAGTGCTGTGGTGGGGTGGATTTGGGACTTAGGCGATTTTCGGTCAAAAATGAAATTTTTTCAAAAGTGGTCAAATTTGGTACCAAATGAAAGCCCTGAGCGAGCTGAGCAACTTTTGTCATAGAACTGCATGCTCAAAGTGGCTGTAGAGTGCTGTGCTGGGGTGGGGACTTGGCGATTTTCGGTCAAAAATGAAATTTTTCAAAACTGGTCAAATTTGGTACCAAATGAAAGCCCTGAGCGAGCTGAGCAACATTTGTCATAGAACTGCATGCTCAAAGTGGTTGTGGAGTGCTGTGGTTGGCTTGCTTGCTAACGTTGAAAGATATCTATACATACCTTCATGAGCATAGATATATAAAATAATAGAAAACAAGAACAAAAAGTGCTCCTTCGTCGCATGTAAAATACATATGAGTCTTCGTAGGCAGGTTGTACATAAGCAAAAACTAGCCTGTAAAATACATATGAGTTCCGTAGGGAGGTGGTAAATTAAGGAAAACAAGTTGCAACCGCTTAACATATGAGCCTGTCCTACAACGAGGCTCATATTGGCGTCACAGTGCATTCCACATTAAAGCCTCATTAAAGAACCTCAGCTTCATCCACATTACGGAAAAATGAATAGACGTCATGGCCCAGGACTGAAGTGAACTACGACTGCTCAAGCTGAACTGTACATGCAACCTGTTTCCTGAAACACTATGGCACACCTCTAATGCATTCTCGAAACACTTTCACATTATATATACACACGCAGAATGCGTTCCCACTTGGCTGTGAGTCAGAGCGCCCCATGGCGTACCGTATTGAGCATATGCAGTATGTATTTATATAAAAGTAAATCTGCAAATTATTCGTATTATGACATACGCCAATATGAGCCTCGTTGTAGGACAGGCTCATATGTTAAGCGGTTGCAACTTGTTTTCCTTAATTTACAACCTCCCTACGGAACTCATATGTATTTTACAGGCTAGTTTTTGCTTATGTACAACCTGCCTACGAAGACTCATATGTATTTTACATGCGACGAAGGAGCACTTTTTGTTCTTGTTATTATTATTAGTGATGTCTGATGTGCGCCGGAGCTCCGCTCCGACGGAGCTCCGGAGCGGGCTTCTGCTCCGGAGCTCCGGGTACCCGGAGCAGCCATTTTCAAGCTTTGTAGCCTGTCTTGTTAATAGATTTGGTAATGAAGCGATATTTTTGAAGACTTACGATTTCTTGCTGTAGTCTCACGAACAGTGCGTAGGAACTCTAATTATATATACGTATACAGGGTTTTTTCAAAATCGGACCTGTGTAAATCTTGTGTAAATTTAAATTTCACTGTGTATTTTTGTTTGAAGCTGTGTAAAATTTTAAAGTGTCGTTTTTCAATTGCAATATAAAATAAAATACATTTAGACGTTATTTTCTTGCTACAATGTTATTTTCGGATCATTCAAGCCAAAGCTATGCCAACTGCACTTGTGTAACATTTCGGAAGAAGCCACGCGGGGGGTCTGGGGGGCGGAGCTCCCCAGAAGTTGAGAAAATTTTGTAAATTGCAATAGAATTCATAATGGAAATTTTTAAAAAGATTAATTCACAAGTTCATTAAATATCAAAACAGTGAACTGTTAAGTGAAACAGGCGGGGGTCTGGGGGCGGCAGCCCCCAGCTAAAAGCTAGAGCTTTTTTAAAACTTAAAGACTTGAAAACTATTTTTTCAGAGCACTTTTTGTAAAAATTTTCGAAAATCTGGCTGTGTATTTTGTTGTGTAAATTAGTTTTTCACTGTGTAAATTTATTTTTTTGTGTAAATACACAGTATTTTACACAAAAAACCCTGTACGTATATATATATATATAATTAGTGTCCGTATTATTTTTAATTTTTCTATTTTCTCAAGACTGCTGTATGATTCGTTTTCTGGAGACAACTTTTCCAACTTATCCAGATGATAAAATTGAAAATTTAAATATACGTACATAATCCTAAACTATGACCTGACCTCTAAGAATTGTTTCCATTAAGATTTTTAATTAATTGCAATTAATCCATCAATTATTTCTTCTTGCGATAAAATCTATTCTCCTACATAAACTTTCAATGTCTACAAATGGTTGTTGTTGTAGTTGTTACTGCCGGGCAACTCAGCCAAGAGGCTATATGAGGGCGCTAACCTTTCTCTCCCCATCAGTCATAGCTAGTATATATATATATATATACGACTCTCGCTTCGTCGCCTGAATGCTGTTCCACAATGGGAAGCTGGAGCAGACACCTTCTTGGCCTTTTGTCTCCGGTAGTAAGACATCCATTAACTGCTCATACGCAAGGTAGGGGAGCACAGCATCTTTCGACACTCCAAGTCCCAAGCGCAGATGGGGTGGAATCAGAGACAAACCCGGAAAGTTGTGTGATCCATTTTGAGTACATGACCCGTTTGCACCCAGCACTCCCTCGCAGGAGGTAGGCGGACCACATTGCAGATGTGCTGGTATATCCCAAGGGGGCTACCTTCCACCGGGAACTCCGCGCCCTACTCCTGAGGACGATAAGTGGTTTAAGAGTTCTTTAGCGTGCACTACCCCCAGCAAGGCAGCACACGGGCCCACCAATTTAACGCCTCATCCGACCGGCGGAGCAGTGACCTAAAGTTTCTTGCTCAAGGAAACAATGTAACGTCATAAGGTATAATTTTCTAAGGTGGGAATTGAACCTAGAACCTTTCGAACCAAGTTCAACGCCTTAGCCATTCAGCCACACGGTCACCTACAAATGGTTTCTTTGCTTTCTTCTCACCCATCTTATCTAATATTTTGCAGATAGAATTTCTCGTTCAAATTTATATACATACTTTATTGAATGTTAAACAGAGGATAAAAGTAAATCTGGTCCACATTGTTAAATTTGCAATAATTCATTATGGATGTGAAAAATTTAGTTTTGGACGAAATTCCCGTAACGAATTTTATGGAGTCCTAATCTTATATAGTCAAGCGGGAAAAAAACCCACTTTTTCTTTCTTGGACCAGAACTTTCGAATGAGGTATAGTTTGTCTCTCTAGACCCTGTCGTTATGGAGAAATTAAAGTGTTCCGTGTCGGGAAAAAACCCAATGCGGAAAAAACCCATCGGCGGGTAAAAAAGACCCACCCGGATTTTTTGCTGGAAGCGTGCCAGAACAATTTTGACGGTGCCATTCGAAAGAGCGGGTTGTTTTTAGTAGGCCTACATCGAAAAAACATTTTTGAAAAATTTCAAAAAAAATTGAATTTTGAAAATTTAGAATGTTTAACAAGTAAACATAGGCAAATTTTGGAAATTTTTAAAAATTGTTTATTTTCGCCAGTTTAAGCATCCTATAGTGTAGAAAACGCGTTTTCCTTGTATTTAGAGCCAAACTAGACCCATTTTACTGCAAAAATAAGCATTTTTGGTCAAAATTGAAATTTTGGCTTGAAACGGCGCCATGTCCGATTTCGACCCCCTGGAGCACCCACAACAGAACGAACCCAGGTAAAACCTATACCAGTTTAATTTATAGGCTCTATTAAACAAATGTTTGTATTTGTTTGACCTTTCCTGCTAACTGTTAGAAAAATATTCAATTTTGAAAAGTGGGTTTTTCCCCGCCGATGGGTTTTTTCCCGCCGACTCTAGGTCACCCCCAGGTCGCACCGGAGGGGTTAGAGCAGTATGGC
This sequence comes from Trissonchulus latispiculum, assembly GCA_030248195.1. Classification (NCBI taxonomy): domain Eukaryota; kingdom Metazoa; phylum Nematoda; class Enoplea; order Enoplida; family Ironidae; genus Trissonchulus; species Trissonchulus latispiculum. The sequence goes on from JASAND010013267.1 coordinate 27,981, forward strand.
ATATATCATCATGAAGCCCAACAGATGCCCTACACATACATACAATCCGTTTTGGTCTAGGTCTTTCCAGTAGTTCAGGGTGGCCAGGAAAAGTTTGCCAAATTTCGGCACTTGGACGGACCAAAATTTTCGAAAATTTCAAAGACCCAAAAAATTTGCAGGGAAGCAGCGGGAGCGACAATAATACAGCCTCTAGGGTTATATATTTTTGATGCTCTTCAAGATTTTTTTAGACTATTTTATTCCCCCCCACATTTCGACCTCCCCCCACTAGTGGGTGGGGGCTCCCCCCCCCCACTCTTTTCGCCTAAAATAAACCCAGTAAGCCTAATCTTAGCAAACATTTTTGGCATCTAATAAATTAGTAAAAGTAACTTACAGACTAAGCTCACTAGAGACAGATTAACAATTCGTTCCCGTCGGCTGCTTAGGCTTCCGCTGGTGTCAGCCAGGCGCTCTTCCAACTGAGACACGACTTGCTCGCGCTGCCGTTGCTTTTGTTGTATGAGTTTTCTTATGTAACTGCGGCGGCCCATAGGCTAAAAGATATATTGCATAACATAAAACAAAAGTAGCGTTTGACTGAAAAACCGCCAGTTTGCTGCTACCACGATTCTACCGAGTCGGTAAGTAACAATGGTAACTTGGGTAAGAAATGAAAATGCATCTTTGTTCACGTGTATATATAGGGTTTAAGTAAACTTAGCGCAACGTTTTGTCTCCAAATAATTTGTGACACCATTGCAAATTTCAGAAGACTTCAATAGGGAACAAAGGAAGCAAGTAAACAGTAAACACACCTCTGGGCTTCCTTGACCGGGAGGGGAGCCTATTTACTAAATGGAAACTTAAGGAATAGACGTACAGTACGCACTTTTCTATATCGCCAAATATTAAGGATGTTTCGCAAACCATAGCAAACCTTTGTCGGTATCTGCGGTATTTTTGTATAAAAGTTAAATTTGCTACTTTCCTTAAATATTCAGCACTTTCAAACTCATCCGTGTCTTCTTCCAGTTAACACAGGTTTACTTGCAGTTTGCTGTTTTGTGTTTGTTTTGAGACTTGTGTGGTTTATTTTTATCTTTTATATAGGTCCCCCTCAGCTTTCTTCCAACTCACTTTGTTTACCTAGACTTGAAGCGTTTGCATTCCCCTCACTAACCAACAATTAAGAGGAAAACCTGCTTTCCGAAATCCAGCAACTGAAATTACAATGCACTGTATTGTACTGTACCAGCTAATAACGATTACATAACCCCTCATGCAGCAACTTACATAAATACAGTATCAAAAAGAGTGACTAATAATCTAATACTATATAATACTACAAATATATACGTACGTATATACGGATATACCTTTAGCAAGCGCACACAGAGCCAACTGGAAGTCACGACAAGAATACTGCAATTTACAAACGCCCAAAGAGGACCCACACCATCATCACCGGGGCACAGATAATAGCCAACCGATCTTGATAAGGCTTCCTGCAGCTGACTGAACAGAAAGAGGCTCATGGCTGATTGCTACAAACTGTCCAGCATATATGACAATAGTTACAAAACGGAAGTGCATAAAACAGGCTATATATCTATCTACACAACACAAAAACGCTGAAAAAGCTGGGTGGGTTCAAATCAAAGACAAAAAAACCGCAACAAAAAACAAAACAATATAATATATCGATACGGCAATGAGAAACGGCTTGCCGAATTTAGACATATATAAGTGAAGCCAAAAAACTTCTGGGGGAACCACACTTCATAGGTGTAAGGTGAGGGAGGGTTGGGGGAGTATAGAGCCCCCCATTTTCAAACCCCTCCCCCGTCCACCTCCCGAACATTTTGGGGGAGAGACGTCCCCCCAAGGGAGGGATGCAGTCAACAAAAAATAGGGAATTTTAGCGTAAATTTTACAAAAAAATTTTCAGAAATTGGCAAATTTTGGGCTTAATGTGTTTATTATAGCGAGAAATGTATACGTATACACGTTTTTAGCTGTATTACGGAGTTTCTGGCTCTGTATTGACCTTACATATATAGGACTTGTAAACATGTTAGCAATCAAGCTTTTGAGTTTAAACCACTAATGTTAAAATTACTTATAGTTAAATGTTTCTATAATTAGAAACGGCTCAAAATGCTATTTTTAGCATAAAAAAGAAACATTTCTGGGGAGTGTTGGGCGGGTTCACCAGGTAGGTATCCCCCCAAGATTTTCGACCAAATTTACCCCTCCCAGATTTTTTTACTTACCCTCACCCACCATAGCCATAGGTGTACCACCTGTTTGGGTTGGGAGGAGTAAAAATTCGAAATCTGGCTTGGGGGTCTCAAAAATCGGAAATTTTTACAAAAACTGTATATATACATATGCGTACCTAAACTGTACCCAAATTTTTTCAGCTAAAAATGGCCCTTTTCGACGTAAATCTAATCAAAAACCACTCGTATCGCGTTTTAAAACCTGTTTTTATCGTGTTTTACTCGTGTTTATCGTTTTTTAAAATAGTTTTACTATTTCAAGTCAACTTTTTCAAACTTTCAGAAAATTTTTGAAAAATTACAAAAATTTTGCATTTTTCCTCTTGTTTGGACCCATAGGTGTATTTGGGTTGGGGGGTGGTGGGACCTCTCCTCCCAAATGGAGGGGTCGCCAACCCCCCCCCTAAAAATTTTTTCCTACCCCTCCCCCCAAATCAATTTTTTCAGACCCCTCCCCCTAAAAATTTTCAAGCCCCTACCTAAATTTTACAAAATTTTTAGGCACAAATTCGAAATTTTTCCAAAAAATCCCAAAAATTAGCTAACAATTGCTAGAATTCGCTTGTTTAAGCTAAAAAAATGCACCGAAAATTTCAAACGGACCAATCTTACGAACCACGCGTCAGTATGACATGGCTCCTCTACCATTGTGATCAGGGTGCTTAGTTCTACAACACATATAAATGTGCCACTTTTCGTGATTTTCGACATTTTCTACAGTACATTCATAAAAAATAGGACCTTTTCGCGATTTGTCGCGAAGATTGGCGATATTTAGCTGAAATAAATAGTTTGCAATATTTTGCCGCAGAAAAAAGCATTACAGTCAAAAATACACACATTTCGACAAATATCGCCAAGATTTCGCGATATGTCGCGAAAAGGTTCTATTTTTAATGAATGTACTGTAGGTGTGCCAGGCTACAGTTTACCCCCTGTGAGACCCCCCCCCCACGGAGAGGCCATACCCGACCTCGACTACTCCCCCCCCCAAGCCGAGCTCAAACCATAGGTGTACCTGGGGGGGGGAGTGGGAACCCCTCAACCCAAATGGAAAAGTGCCGACCCCAACCTCGAAATTTTGGAGGCAGGGCAGATCCCACCCCCAAATGGCCAAATCCCAGACCCCACCCACCCAAATTTGCCAGACCCCACCCTCAAAAATTTTAAAATTTTGCCTCAAAATTAGTAAAAATTTAAATTTTTTCGAAATATTCGAAATTTTTGTAAAAAATTCAAATTTTTCGAATAAATGCGCAAAAATGAACAAATATTGTTTATTTTTAATTGGAAATAACGCTTTTTTAGGAAATTTGCGAATTTTTTCTAAATTTTTGGCCAAATTCGATTTTTCCAGACCCCACCCCACCTCAAATCGGCTGACCCCACCCACCCTAATTTCGGCTACCCCCTCCCCCAACGTTTTCTCAAGGTACACCTATGGCTCAAACCCACTTCCGCCCTCCCCCATTAAAATTGGTCCAAACCAAGTCAAAAATGCAAAATTTTTGAAAAATTTTTTGCAATTTCTGAAAACTTTTGTAAAGAATTCAACAAAATGGCTATAAATCAGCTATAAACAGCTAAAGATGGTTATTTATAGCAATTAAAAGGTAATATTCGCAATTATAAACCATAATGTGGGTTAATTTAGGCATATTTTAGCCCTTATTTGTCAATTTTCAAGCCCTACTTTCGCATACGAAAACTATTGGCAGAAGCTTTTGAGTACGTTTAGTACTGTACATCGAAAAAGAAGCATTTTTAGCTAAAAAAACTTGGATACAGTTTAGGGGGGTCCTCCCCCCCACCCAAATTTCGGATCTAGGTGGGGTCCCCTGAGCCAAATGTGGACCTTCTACTGTAATGGGTGGGTGTTATAGAATGTACTAGTTGTGTATTTATAAGCGTGAATGTTTTTGAAAATGTTAGAAATTATATCTGTGAAATTCACGTGCAAAGATTTGTTCCTATACTGGTTTTTATCATGTTTCTTATTCAGCTTTTCCAGCCGCTAGGCGGCGCTGTCACACCAACCAAACTATAGTCTAGCAAACTTAAACTGGACCAAAAGAGTGAATTTTGTGGAGAGTTTATTATTCAAGTTAAGTATGACAATGTATATATTTTCTGAAAGCTCAGAAATCAGAGATTTGAAAAATTTTTAAAAATTCTAAAATTTTAGAATTTCAAATTTCAGAAATTTTAGAAACTGTAGGAAAAGAAAAAATAAACGAAAAGTAGTCGAGTTTGGTATCAAATGAAAGGTCTCGTTCAGGAGAACACGAATATGCATCAATTATGCGGATGTTAGGGTTTCACGTGGTTCCCATATCGAGAAAAATAAAAGTTGCTCCAATCGCGCTAAACTTGAGGCTCATTTGAAAGCTCTCATCACGCTGAGTGAAAGTTATAATTGGGTCATCGTTCAAAAATAACTGTTCGAAAATTATCCCTCTTTAAACCCCGAAAATGGGCTGTTTGGACACTTTTGGAGGGTTTAATCCAGGCTAGCGAAAGCTGTGAGCTGATTCAAAGTCAAGCCGAATTGCGCTACATTTTGCGTCTCATCATATACACAACTACGTAAAAATTGCAGCTTTGGATCTTCATGCATGCGTAAGATAAGCTAATTTAAACAAACTTCAAAGGAACTGACACGGCGGCTGCTTTGAAGTTTGTTTAAATTAGCTTATCTTACACATGCATAAAGATCCAAAGCTGCAATTTTTGCGTAGTTGTGTATAATGATGAGACGCAAAATGTAGCGCACTGGCTTGACTTGATTCAGCTCACAGCTTTCGCAAGCCTGGGTTAAACCCTCGAAAAGTGTTAAACTACCTGTTTTTGGTGTTTAAAGAGGAATAACTTTCACAGACAGCATTTTTGAGCGATGACCCAATTATAACTTTCACTCAGCGTGATGAGAGCTTTCAAATGAGCCCAAGTTTGTAGCGATTGGAGCAACTTTTATTTTCGGGATATGGGCCCGCTGGAACCACGTGCCGCCCTAAATCCGCATAATTGATACATATTCGCGTTCTCCTGAACGAGACCTTTCATTTGATACCAAACTCGACTACTTTTCGCATATTTTTTCTTTTCCTACAGTTTCTAAAATTTCTGAAATTTGAAATTCTAACATTTTAGAATTTTTAAAATTTTTTGAAATCTCTGATTTCTGAGCTTTCAGAAAATATATACATTGTCATACTTAACTTGAATAATAAACTCGATACAAAATTCACTCTTTTGGTCCAGTTTAAGTTTGCTAGACTATAGATAGATACCTTCAACCAATCAAAAGTTTCCAGGACTCTTTCGAAATCAATAACTTTTCCCTGATTGGCTACTTAGGGGGGTGGTCTGATGACAGAATGAAAAGTAGTTAGTCTTAAGTTTTTCTTTCACAGCGTTTTTATACAAGATTTAGTTGATAAATTGACGAGCCCCGTTTATGTTATTTTTACACTGCTGTCCCGTGTCTCACCAGTAGACCTAGGAGTTGTTGTGAGTTCGTGTTATTTGTGTGATTTCTTTTCTATTTACTGGGTGATAAATTGTCCCCTTCTTTTATATTTAACCGTCTTTAACTTCTTTAACCTTCTTTTATATACAAACTATCTCGTTGTTGTACTGTTTTTCCTCTCTTTACATTTGAACTATCCAGCTGTGTCACAACCTCCTCCCTTTTATCCTTTACTATATGTTAACTCCCCCTAACGCTAATTTCCCTCCTCTCTTTTTACGTTCAACCAAGAGTACATAATAACTAGAGTGTGACAAGCGTCACACTCTTTGGGCCTTTTCAAGAAAGAGTAGAGTAGAGTTAAAATTAACTCGATCCTTTTCATGAAAGAGTTAAAAGAGGAAATTTCAAGCTTGAGCTGAGTTAAAGCGAGTTAAAACGGTTCATTTTAACTCTACTCTACTCTACCCTTTCCTGAAAAGGCCCCAAGTTATCAATCAAAAAGCATTATATGCACAATAACGGCTGACCCCCACCACAACTGAGTATGTGCACTTCAAAGATATTTGCACGCTATGCCTAGGTTTTAAAGCTCAATAACACAACTAGTCAGTTGGTTCAATGCGCGTCTGTTGCGAGCTTCTGCACACAAACATAGCGACTGCAAATATCTTTGAAGTGCACATACTCAGTTGTGGGGGGGTCAGCCGTTATTGTGCAGATGATGTTTTTGCTTGATAACTTAGCGTGTGACGCTTGTCACACTCTTAGTTATTATGTACTCTTGGTTCCACAAATGGGGGGGGGGCTCCTTTTCCCCTGTCTCTTATTGCGTTTTTATTTATTTCTCAGCTTTGTCTTTTCTAATTTAAGAGTTTGTTTTGCAACATATTGTCCATAATGGCGACACCAAGCAAGGAATAGAGAAGACATAATGACTGATCAACCAAAGTGGACTTTCCTGTAAGTTTCTCCTCGTTTCCACTTTAGATATAACCAAATACTCGTTCCTGGCCGCAAGTTTTCTCTGTCTCCTATGCATTCTGATCCTTATGTATTTGTTTCGCCCAGTTTTACGTGTGTAGCCTCTTTGGCCTACCTGCGTTTACCCTACTTAGCCAACAGCCTGCCAACATTTTTGTCATAAAAATCTCCCATACCGTTTTTTTCCTCTATGAGTTTTCCTTTGTAGCAGAAATTTTCATACTGTGACGACTTTCCCTACTTTCTGTAATAGTGCACACTTTGGTTCCCGGAGTCACTGTTATTTGCTCCTTTTCTCTCTTTTTTCTATACTTTCTTTTTCCTTAGGTGTAAGATACAACTACTTCTACTGGCATTCTTGGCCGTCTGCTGTACCATGGTGTGCGACGGCAGGACATGCGTAGACTGGAGTCAAATTGACCCCAGCATTACGAGTACTCCTACTACACAACCTGTAACTACAGTCTACATGAAACAGCCAATTACTGAAGGAGAACAACCGTACCAGAAAAAGGTGAACATCCTTGCATGGGATCCTGTCCAATCTCATCCAAAGACGATCATATGCCAAGAGCACAACTGTTTGCTTCGAAAACACCGTGCTGCTCAACGAAGGACCCCCCCCCCAGAATTTTGTGGGGTCTGACTATTCCTCTGTTTGTTTTCCACCGTTTCTATACCTGTACAGCTATTAAGAATAAGCCACATCAGATTTCTTCTTGTTCTTTGTTCATTCTCAAACAAGTGAATGAAATTGCTTTGCTTCCAATCATTTCCCTATGGAGGTCAAGGATGACTGCAGAATATGTTCAAGAACTACGCCAACTTTTAGGGACCCTCCGTTGTTTCCGTGGTATAAGGGAGCATTTTCAGCGTATTTACGGGCAAAACGGCTACGATATATGCCCTAAAGAGGGCTATATAAGGGACTGGCTACTGTTCGATTTTCCCTAAATTACCCAAGTGGCTGTTAGAAAAAAGTTGTCGATTCTGCCTCAGATTCTCTCGCCCGACCTACTACATCTCCATCTATCACACATTCAAGTTTGTGAAATCTGAAGGAATCTGCCACAATGGTCAATGGAACAAGGTTTACTATTCTCTGGCAACTATCCTTGATGGTTTCGGACAAATACTGGGTCTAAAATTCTGCGATTCGACAAGTTTTGGAGAAATCACTGATTGCATTAGGGACGCTGCGGCTCAAATTGCTGACTACGGCAAAACTGTAGAGTACATTCTTGTAGACAACTGTTGTGCTGTCAGTCGGTTCTTGCAGGAACTTTTCGGTCCTCATGTCGTAGTAAAGCTTGACCTGTTCCATATCACTCAGCGTCTCTCGGATTGCATTTCAAAGGGTCGATTCACAAAAAGTACTTAAACGGCTTAACTTAAACGAAGTGGTTTTTGTGAAACCAATTTCTACTTAAGGTGGTGATTCCTTTTGGGCACATATTGTTGGTTGACGGCTCAAACCAAGATGAAATTTGATGAAACTTTTCAAAATAGGTTCATTTGGTGTTCTAACACCTTCCGCGCAATCCCGCTTCAAAACTTTGACGTCTCCGTTCAGGGCGGTTTTTGCCGATTTTTGAAATTTAGACAGTAGCTGCACAGCTATGACCATATTCATTCGAAAGATCTTGTTGAACTCTACATTTTTGCTTTTTAAAGCTCCTTTCTTGCTTTTCTCTATAGTGAGATATAGCAGATTTTTTTATTTTGGCGGTGAAAACTTGTCATTTTCGCAAAAATCAAATAATCAGCCATTTCTTGAGCTACGCAAGCCGCAAAATTAAACTAATGGTGTCGATTTGAAGGTCTCATCCAGGCCGATTATCCGAGGCATGACAATCTTCCAACTGCTTTCCCGTGAGCTGCTATCACAAAAAAATGTAGTTTTTGCAAAAACATGACCAAATTTTTTCCAGCGATTGTGGAACATTTACTCTGCAAGCTAGAGGGTTGACACTTACTAGGCATGTTTTACACAAAAATACCCAGGGACCCTTTTTTTAGTTGCCCCGATTGCTGCTTTTTAGCGAAAGTGGCCGCCTGCTAAAGTTGGGAAAAGTGGGCAAAATCCAGTTTGCGCATTCATTTTAGCTAATTTCTTCATAACGAAAAGTGATTTCATGATAATTAAAAAGGGTCCCCAGCTATTTGATGGTGGAATCGAATGATGTAGCCGATGCTTCACGAAAAAATTTACTTTAGTCTGCAAAAAATCTGGAAAATTAAAGTACTTCGAAAATCCAGTGAAATAGTTTCCGAGAACTGAAGTTAGTTTCATTGCATTCATGAGAAAAAGAAAATCTTAAGCTCCATTTTGATATAAAAATGGTGCCTTAGCTCCAAGTAATGAATGAGTAATAAGGGTTCAAAGTTTATGTCTCCAAAAGGAATCACCACCTTAAACAACTAAAACGACTTAACTTAAGTCGTTTAAGTAGACCCCCTTTCACAAAAAACCAGCTACTTAAACTTTAAGTAAAGTGGCGTTTCACAAATACAGGTCTACTTAAACTTTCAGCGACTTAAACTTTAAGCCGTTTAAGTAGAACTGCTTTCATAAAAAGTACTTAGTTTAAGTAGTTTAAGTAGACACTTAACTGCAGTTCAAAATCAGTCATTTTTAAGCTCCGTAGATTTACGGGGCTTAAACGACTTAAGACTTAAACGAAAATGTGTCCATTAAGTGAACATTTTAAAAGCATCATAACTTACGCAATTTTGAGAGTTGTAAAGCCGTTTTTACATCGTTCGAAAGCTCTTAACGAGTACTTTAAATCTACAATATCGCTGCAAGGGCAACTATTTTTGAAAATCCGTTAATACTTCAAACAGTAACTCTTTTGTCTAAGTTTGCTAGTATCAGCTTCGAAATGAAAAAGAAGCCTTCTAAATGAACAAAGCAAAGCTTGATTTGCTCAAACCATCAAAGGCCGAGTCATCATGTACATCATTCGATACCTCTGTCCAATAGCTGGGGGGACCCTTTCTTAGTTATTATGAAGTAGAAGTAGCTTTTTGTATGGAGAAATTGGCAAAATGTATGCGTAACCTGGATTTTGTCTGCACTTTTTAATTTTGACAAGCTTCTCGCTTTAGCCAAAAAGCGAGAGCAACCCTAATTTGATTTCTGAAAGTAAAGGGTTTTTGATGCCATAATACGAAAGCCTAAGACTTATTTTTGGTATTTATTAGTAATTTTATTAGTGGGATCAACCTAATTTTAGTTAAATACACTGCACAAAGGAAACAGCAGTTTAAATGCTGGTCCGTATCTTTTAATGTACATTTGCTTGTTGAAATTTAATCAAAGTTGCCATATCATTGTCGAAAACATAAGGAGTGTGCTCAAAATTCTCTATCCCGAAAAGCGCATATACGAGTTGAATATGCGCTTTTAAAATGTAATTAGCTTTAATTCACCAGAACTTAAAAATTTTGACGAAAATTTGGCAAAATTTACAGTTTTCTCAAAATATTGAGCTTATTTGCTCATTAAACAATTTCATAAAAGATTATCCTCGGGAAGACGTTTCTTTCGAAGCTGGAACTGGTGGCTTTTCTTTAGCTTAGCTGTACCTTTCCGACACTTGGAGAAATCCATGTTCAAAATTGTTTTCATGCAACCGCATGTCCAAATAGAACTGTTGAACTAAGACAGCTGTATTCTGCGCAGTTGTAACAAGCACATTCCAAGCTTTGCAGCGATATCAAAATTATCGCTGAACTCCAAGAATTGAATAATATGCAGTCTTTCAAACTTATATGATAATACCGGACCAGCACCTTTAAACTACCATTTTGATGTTATTAACATTCGTTTCATTAAAAGTCGGCTTTAACGACTTAACTTAAACTTCTTAAAAATTGGTTTCATAAATAAATGACTTAAACTACTTAAACTACTTAAATTAAGTCGTTTAAGTTAAGTCGTTTAAGCCGCTAAGCCGTTTAAGTAGTTTAAGTAGTTTAAGCCGTTTATTAATGAAACGAATTTTTTAAGAAGTTTAAGTAGTTTAAGTTAAGTCGTTTAAGTTAAGGTGGTAGTACCACTACCGGGATTTTCTACGTGATTTTTCCATGGATGAAGCAATCTTGACAAAACATTGGGTAAAGCAAGACTGGTTGGCAAACTAGCTTTGCTCAAAATCTTGGTGTCAGAGAATGCATAATTGGCTAGCTACCATCGTGGCTTTGCGCATGCGCAAATAGTCAAAATTTTATTTAAGTTTCGTATATTAAATTTTATTGAACTACGTGAAAGAGCGCAAAAAGAGCTTTAAAATGATGTGCATATCTCTTCAGTACGTGGTATCTATCAAAAGTTACAAGCGGTTGAAGCTGAATAGCTGATATATAGCTGATATAGCTGAATTACGTTGACCGTTTGCACACATAATGTAAAGTAAAAACAGTATATCCGAAAATTAAATCTATTGGGTTTTAACGGTTCCTTTTGCGTTATTTATGTGCATTATTTAATAGAAAGCACTTTGTAGCTGCGTGAAAGCATTGGAAATTTCGAAAACCAAAACAAACAATGAAAAATTACAGAATTTTTGTTTTTGATTTTCTCGTCACTCCTTCAGTCAAAATGGACCAAATTTTGCAAATATATTTGGCATCAGCATACGCTCAGGCCGTTTTCTTGGTTTTTGGAAAAACGCAATATTAAGCAAGATATGAAATTTACAAATTTTCAAAACACGCTAAAAAACGGAAAACTCACTTTTACGAAAAACTAAAAAAACGGCCTGAGCGTATATGTAAACTAACCATATACTGAGAATCTCAAATGATTTCATAAAGGATTGAAGGAGATATTTAAATTTAAAGCTTTTAATACATTTCCTATTGTGTAGACAGCAAGCCAGTCCCCGCAGCATCGTAGATCAGCTCATCTGATGCAAAACATGATAAAGAACAAATTTGCCAAATTTCAAGCCGATTCATTAAGTATGTAGTTCACAGCATCTGTTCAAAGTCCACCCCGGTAGTGGTACTACCACCTTAAGTAGTTTAAGTTTTTTGTGAAACGACCCAATGAAACACGCCCTGCATCGCGAGTTTATGCTAGCGATTAGACGCGTATTCCGAAAGGCGTACGATGGGCAGGATGTTCGGATGGCCCCCACTCCTGGGATAGAGGAAACTATCAAAAAATTTGATAAGTTCGTCAACGAATGGATGGAAGGATAAAACCTACGCCAAAACAGGCCAGCCACAGGAGCGTGTCCTCTCAAATAATTTCCTTCGTATCTGCGGAAATTTACGCCTGCACATTCTTAATGGGTGCACGAGGTAATCTTAATTCACCATTTTAAGAAAACTTGTCTCTTGTTGAGTATATCTCTTTACAAATCTAGAGTTCTCACGATTCGTTACATATACAACTTATGCGCCAAGCTACAGTGTCTTCTTGGAATTAGCATTATTCCCATCCTAAAAATCCCACTTCTATTCGTTTAGGTTTCATGCTTTCCCTGTCCCGATTCCCTTATTTTTCTTTATATAGAACTGTTGTCAAATTCGTTCCGTTTGACTGTGCAAAAATTGAAGAAAAAATCCTTTTTACCTCATTTTATACACTTCCCCGCATAACAACACACTCTTATGCGTACTAGAGGAGACTATTCGTATTATACATGCGGTATGGAGCAATTTATTCAAGCAATACATTGCGTCAGCTCGTTCGCCTTTCCTTGTTATAACCATACTAAATTTTTCTAATTTATCTTCTCGAAACGATTTCCCTTTTTTCTTTTTCAGTGACATACCGGTCAGTGTCGGGAAGCATCTCAATGAGGCTTTTCATGGCTTCATACGAAAAACCTCAGACAGAGCAGGCGCAGAGATTGGCATTGATATAGCCTATGCTCTTCTTTCACTGCTACGTGATCGATGGAACTTTAACAAGCACAGTCACTGTGAAGGCCATACATCATCAAGAAATTTTGCGGGACACTATGCGAGAGCTCTCCAACAAGCCACCGGAACTGGCCCACCGCTCTTCGGTACTGGATCAAACTTTTCCTTCAGATTCTGGATCCAACGATACTGGATCAAACTTTTCCTTCAGATTCCTTCCCAGATGGTTCGGAACGCTGCTCTGTCCCTTCTTGTTTCTGTCGAAGATCCAACGTCAACTATGCCACTCTTTCTTCAGAATGCAGTGTCTCCTGAGGCCTCGCGCGCCTACTGGGATCAGATCGAGGGGATTTTGCAAACACCTCTTCTCTGGGGTCCTGTGCTGAGTAGTTTCGTTCACTCCTTTTGCGGAACTGAGCAGTTAATAGCAGTTAGCTAACTTAATTAATTAACACTTAATTAATAACTAAATAACACATTCTGCTTACAGAATATACCAAACACAAATAAGTCAGTCTTTTTCTGAGCTTTGGCTTCGGAGCATTCTCCATTTCATCCAACAGCTACTTGTGGTAGCTGTCTCTTCTGCTTCTGCTTTTCTCGTTTTTGCAGATCCTTCACACTTTCCTCCAAAATCTTCAGATTCACTATCGTCAAGGAACTTGCACTCAAATTCTTGCTGGTAGTCATCACAGATTCGCAGCTGATACAGTTCCCTAAAAATATGTAGAACAATCATAACAAATAGCATGTATGACATGTAAACAATCAACGACTTAAAACTAAAGACTTAAGGTGGTGATTCCTTTTGGGCACATATAGTTATTTGGCGGCGTAAATCAAGATGAAATTTGATGAAACTTTCCGAAATAAGTTCTTTTAGCATTCTAACACCCTCCGCGCAATCCCGATTCAAAAACTCGAGATTTCCGGACAGAGTGGTTTTTCCCAATTTCTGAACGTTTGGCAGCTTCTATACAGTTATAACTATATTCATTCGAAAGATCTCACTGAGCTTCACATTTTTGCTTTTTAAAGCAAGTTTCTAGCTTTCCTCTACCGTGAGATATAGCCGATTTTCTGGTTTTGGCTTCGAAAACATGTCATTTTTGCAGAAATCAAATAATCCAACGTTTCTTGAACTACGCAAGCCGTAAAATCAAACTAAGGGCGCCGATCTGAAGGTCTCACAGGGACAAATTATCTGACGCATGATCGTCTTCCAACTGCTATCCTGTAGGCTGCTATCATAAAAATGTAGTTTTTTGCAAAAACACGACCAATTTGTTTCCAAAAATTGTGGAGCATTCACCATGCAAGCTGGAGGGCTGCTACTGAACAAATGTGTTCTGCACAAATATATCCAGGGACGATTTTTTGCTTCCCCCGATTACTGCTTTCTAGCTAAAGTAATCGCTTGACAAATTTGGAAAAAGTAGGCGAAATACAGGTTACGAACACATTTCAGCTTATTTCTCTATAACGAAGAGCAATTTCACAATAAATAAAGAATCGTCCCCAGCTATTCGATGGAGGTATCGCATGATATAACCGCATAATATAAAATTTAGTTGAGTCTGCAAAAATTCTGGAAAATTTTACTTCTTCTAAAATGTGTTAAAAATATTTTAGAAAAGCAACAATAGTTTCGTGGCATGCATTAAAAAAAGAAAATGTCCAGCTACATTTTGATATAAAAATGGCTTCAAAACTCCAACTAGTGAATGAGTAATAATTGTGCAAACTTTATGTGACCAAAGGGAATCACCACCTTAAGACTCCAGTGTGAACCCGGCTTAACCTGGACTTAAACAAATTTATTTGCATGGACGCTTTGACTCTATTAGAACGTTTTATTCGGGCTTTCGAACAATGCCTATATTGGAAGGTTTCCGCGACATTCAATCTTAGACCAATCTCGAACATCGCCGACTGATTACTTTAATCTACGTTTACCGGGTCAGTCACACAAATAAGTCAGTCTTTTTCTAAGCTTTGGCTTCGGAGCATTCTCCATTTCATCCAACAGCTACTTGTGGTAGCTGTCTCTTCTGCTCCTGCTTTTCTCGTTTTTGCAGATCCTTCACACTTTCCTCCAAAATTTTCAGATTCACTATCGTCAAGGAACTTGCACTCAAATTCTTGCTGGTAGTCATCACAGATTCGCAGCCGGTGTAACAGTAAATTATTACTCCCCGTACATTATTACTCCCCAGTAATAATTTCCTAGGAAATTATTACTCCCCCAGTAATAATTTCCTAGGAAATCTTTACTCCCATTAGGAAATTTTTACTCCCCCGTAATAATTTCCTAGGAAATTTTTACTCCCCAAAGTAATAATTTCACTGAGAATTTTAACCCCCCTTCAGGGGCTGCGGCATGCTTACTGTTTTCCTAACTAGTTACTAATATGACTACTACCCTACTAGTCTATTAGAGCGCCATTTTTACTGAATCTTATAAAGAGTGTGACCTTTAAATGAATATGTTTGAATTTATTCAACGTTCAGTACCACATCATAATGGTCAGCATTAGTATTTTGAATGTAGATAGCTTGATCTTCTTGTTCACCAGAGGACGTGTCTCCGATGACGTGAGGTAGGAAACAATCCCATCTCCAGGTGTTGTCTGAGCCAATGGGAACGTAGGTATAAATACACGTATTTAGCAAGGCGGCCGTTTACAAAAGTTCAGCAGTAGTCGCCCAAGTACCTACATTTTCCATTTGACGTACAGTCTTGTGCTGATTTTCGTTTCCCGTAATGGCGTAAGATTTAGCCCTGAAAAAACAGTTTCCGTCTCCTAGCACTTTATACAGGCGCTTCGGCTTACTTAATTGCTTACACCCATGTGGCTTTGGTCGGTGCTTCTTTGAAACAACCAGGTTCAGTTCATTTGATACTTTTTCCTGCCACTTGGAGTTCGGAGGATTGAAATATATTGCTGGTGCTTCAGTGTGATCAACAATTTGACATTCATCTTCGATTTCCATTGGGGATGCACTGTCGGTTGATTGAGAATAGTTTTCACTGTCATTGTCAGCACTTTCAGCGGAAGACTGGCTTTCGCTAGTGCTCTGTCTGTATAACTTTAAGTTGGATTGATGGTATTTCTATATATACTTGTTTTATAGTTCTATTTTGGCGTTCCACTAGTCGGTTCGCTTGTGGGTGATAGCTGCTTGTCACCTTTTGTTGATGACCTGAATCGAAGAATTAGGGATATATTGATTATTTCAATAAAGATTATGATTATTAATTAAACCGAGCATACCACATACATAATTAGATGTATTTAAAGTGAAGTGCCAATTAATTACTGCAATTTATTTTAGATGAATTTTTACTTTTATCTCGTTGCAGCTGCTTACCAGTCAGTCTAGCTAGCTCGGTGGCAACAGAGTTGCAGAATTCAGTTCCCTGGTCATTTATTTGAATCCGAAAGCAGCCATGGCGGCAGATTACGTTAAATACAGATCTAGCTGTTTCTATAGCTGTTTTGTGCTTCAGTGGGCAGGCTTCTGGCCATTTTGAAAAATAGTCTATGAGAACAGCTACATATCTATACCCATTGACTTCAGGCAGCGATATTAGGTCTATCCCAACTTATGCAAAAACATCTACCTATAGGAATAGTAACCGATTGAAGTTCTGGGCGGACATTCTTAAATTTGGGATTGACTTTTTGACAGCGATCGCAGCTAGACACTACTGCAGCAACATCAGCCGTCATAGTATGCCAGAAGTATCTCTTGGATATCAAATCAATTAATTTATCACTTCCGCGATGTCCACTTAGCTCTTCGGCTTCTAGGGAACTGTCACTTCCGGAATGAAACAGACTGACCAGTTTAAGCTGTTCTTCTCGGTCATGTATTACCAGCAAATGAACCACTTCTTTAGTATCTTTCGTTGGTTTGCAATAGTACAATTTTCCATCTCTTAGTTTATAGGATCTGCATTGACGCCTGAAGTTGGCTTTGTCTCCTTTGTTTCCAACACCGTCGGGATACTTTCTGTTTGCTAAGAAGTGAGTCACTGCAGAGAAATCCACATGCTTTCTCGATTTGATATGAACTGGTCTTCGTCTGAATTATCGTCTGCTGTTTCCACAGACTCCAAACTCATTAGTTTAGTTGGAAGCAAGTCCCCAAGTAGAAAACAAGTGAGATTTAGTAGTAAAAGTAATGAAAGTAATCAATCACGCTAGTCGTAATCAAAATTCTTATACAAGTTCGACGAAACTATAAAGCCCTGAATGCAATTTCAAAAATACTTTGGGGAGTAAAAATTTCCTAGGAAATTATTACGGGGGAGTAAAAATTTCCTAATGGGAGTAAAGATTTCCTAGGAAATTATTACTGGGTGAGTAAACATTTACTAGGAAATTTTTACTGGGGAGTAATAATTTCCTAGGAATTTATTACTGGGGAGTAAAAATTTACGGGAGTAATAATTTACGTGTACACCTGTAACGTAAATGGTACAGTTCCCTAAAAACATGTAGAACAATCAATAGCATGTATGACATGTAAACAATCTTCTGCTTGAGTAATTTTGCCAACCTTTCAATGGAATATAGTGTCCACTTAGCTCACTTGCTTGTTTATTCTTATTTCTTAGCAATAACTTGTTATCATTTCTTAGCAATAACTAGCTATCATTATAAAGCTGTTAATATGAACGTTGGTTGCCGATTTAGTAATTAAATAACAAAATGTTTGTCATTTGTAGGTTTACCAAGATACAAAAAATTAAAAAGCTGGTTCAAAAATATTTTCAATTCAAAATTCGATTTTTCAAGCTCAAACACTGAACATTGAAACAATTTCATTTGTTCGAGTAGGAGATGCTGAATCGGTTATATTTAGTCCCAGTTTCCAAAAACATTTTTTGATGGGACCGTGACGGGCCGTGTTTTATAAACCGGGCCGGGGCCGTGTTTTATGTACCGGGCCGGGGCCGTGTTTTATGCACACCCCAAAATTCTGCATAGTGTGCAAAGTAAAGAAAGACATTTCTATACAATTGCTGCACCTAGTGTACCTTAGTTAGTTTGACAGATGCCTTAGTTCTCTGACACTGTAGTTGCTGAGCTAATAAGATGCCCACCGCTTTTGTAATTACAGCTCGAACTTTTTCAAGTTTCCAAATCGATAGAAATCGTTACTAGTTCATGTGTGGGCATACTGGATATACCAAACACATTCTGCTTGCAGAATATACCAAACACAATTAGTCAGTCTCTTTCTGAGCTTTGACTTCGGAGCATTCTCCATTTCATCCAACAGTTACTTGTGGTAACCGTCTCTTCTGCTTACGCTTTTCTCGTTTTTGCAGATCCTACACACTTTCCTCCAAAATCTTCAGATTCATTATCGTCAAGGAACTTGCACTCATATTCTTGCAGGTAGTCATCACAGATTCGCAGCTGATACGGTTCCCTAAGAACATGTAGAACAATCATAACAAATAGCATGCATGACATGTGTAATGGAAAAGGCAAAATAAAAGCCCAAAAATGACCAAGAAAAGCTCAGCTTGTAGTAGATTGTGATTCTTGATGGAATTGATCTAGTTTCTATTAATGCACTGGTTATGAGTGGCGTGCTTGTGAAATCTTGATGTGAGCTGTGGAACGTCCAAGCATTGTATAAAGTAACTGTCTTGCAATGACCAGAGTTGCCAGTCAGTGTGAAACCCCCAGAAACTCATTTTTAGGAATGGTGAACTACTATTGCAAATTCATACCGGTGTACACGTAAATTATTACTCCCGTAAATTTTTACTCCCCAGTAATAAATTCCTAGGAAATTATTACTCCCCAGTAAAAATTTCCTAGTAAATGTTTACTCCCCCAGTAATAATTTCCTAGGAAATCCTTACTCCCATTAGGAAATTTTTACTCCCCCATAATAATTTCCTAGGAAATTTGTACTCCCCAAAGTATTTTCGAAATTGCATCCGGGACTTTATAGTTTCGTCGAACTTGTATAAGAATTTTGATTACGACTAGCGTGATTGATTACTTTCATTACTTTTACTACTAAATTTCACTTGTTTTTACTTGGGGACTTGCTTCCAACTAAACTAATGAGTTCGGAGTCTGTGGAAACAGCAGACGATAATTCAGACGAAGACCACGTTCATATCAAATCAAGAAAGCATGTGGATTTCTCTGCAGTGACTCACTTCTTAGCAAGCAGAAAGTATCCCGACGGTGTTGGAAACAAAGGAGACAAAGCCAACTTCAGGCGTCAATGCAGATCCTATCAACTAATAGATGGAAAATTGTACTATTGCAAACCAAACGAAAGATACTAAAGAAGTGGTTCATTTGCTGGTAATACATGACCGAGAAGAACAGCTTAAACTGGTCAGTCTGTTTCATTCCGGAAGTGACAGTTCCCTAGGAGCCGAAGCGCTAAGTGGACATTACGGACGTGATAAATTAATTGATTTGATATCCAAGAGATACTTCTGGCATACTATCACGGCTGATGTTGCTGCAGTAGTGTCTAGCTGCGATCGCTGTCAAAAAGTCAATCCCAAATTTAAGAATGACCGCCCAGAACTTCAATCGGTTGCTGTTCCTATAGCTGTTTTTGCACAAGTTGGGATAGACCTAATATCGCTACCTGAAGTCAATGGGTATAGATATGTAGCTGTTGATATAGACTATTTTTCAAAATGGCCAGAAGCCAGCCCACTGAAGCACAAAACAGCTATAGAAACAGCTAGATTTGTATTTAACGTAATATGCCGCCATGGCTGCTTTCGGATTTAAATAAATGACCAGGGAACTGAATTCTGCAACTCTGTTGCCATCGAGCTAGCTAGACTGACTGGTAAGCAGCTGCAACGAGATAAAATTAAAAATTCATCTAAAATAAATTGCAGTAATTAATTGACACTTCACTTTAAATACATCTAATTATGTATGTGGTATGCTCGGTTTAATTAATAATCATAATTTTTGTTCACACCTCACGTCATCGGAGACACGTCCTCTGGAGAACAAGAAGATCAAGCTATCTACATTCAAAATACTAATGCTGACCATTATGATGTGGTACTGAACGTTGAATAAATTCAAACATATTTATTTAAAGGTCACACTCTTTATAAGATTCAGTAAAAATGGTGCTCTAATAGACTAGTAGGGTAGTAGTCATATTAGTAACTAGTTAGGAAAACAGTAAGCATGCCGCAGCCCCTTAAGGGGGGTTAAAAATTCTCAGTGAAATTACTACTTTGGGGAGTAAAGATTTCCTAGGAAATTATTACTGGGGGTAATAATTTACGGGGAGTAATAATTTACTGTTACACCGGACTTATCTTCAAAAACCAAACAGCTCACCCATCTGTTGTGCAAAGATGAAAAGTGGGAGTGGAAATCTGAACAGGAAGAAGCTTGGCAATTGCTGAAAAAGTGCTTGACAGAACTTCCTGTGCTCGCTCACTACGACCCCAAACTTCCACTTATTCTAGCCTGTGATGCTTCTTCAACAGGAATTGGAGCAGTTCTATCACACAAATTTCCTTGTGGCACAGAAAGAATGATTGCTGCCGCATCAAAAAGTTTATCTTCAGCCGAGAAAACTTACTCTCAAATAGAGAAAGAAAGCTTAGCCATCATCTTTGGAGTTAAAAAGTTTGAGCAGTATCTCATTGGACGGAAGTTTACCTTGGTAACGGATCACAAACCTCTGATCACGATTTTTGGTCCAACCCAAGGCTTCCCTGTGCATGCTGCCTCTCGGTTGCAAAGGTGGGCTATTATCTTAAGTAGATTTACCTATGATATTATCTTCAAGCGTTCTTGTGAAAATAGGAATGCTGATTGCCTTTCGCGGCTCCCAGTGGCTGCAGAAGATCAAGTTTGGTCAGATCAGGAGTCAACTTCAGGGTTCACTTCAGATGACCCGGTTCTACATCTGGTACGACAATATGTATCGTCCAGCTGGCCAGCTGAAAAAGACAAACTATTGCAGCCATTTGCTTCCCGGAAAGATGGTTTAACAGTAGAGGAACATTGCATTTTCTGGAAATGCCGTATTGTGATCACAGAAAAGTTCCGTAAAGTCATCCTAGAAGAATTTCATGCTGGGCATCCGGGTATCGTGAATATGAAATCTTTAGCAAGACAATTTATATGGTGGCCAAATATCGATGACGATATTGAATCACTAGTCCGTGTTTGTACGGTTTGCAACGCCGACAGACCGTTACCGCCCCAGACCAGAACTCCTTGGCCGCTCGCAGCTCAACCTTGGCACAGGATTTATTTGGATCTTGCCGGTCCTTTCCATGGATCTACGTGGCTTGTTGCTGTGGACGCTGCAAGCAAGTGGCCAGAGATCTTCAAACTATCAACGGTATCATCAAAGGCGCTGATAGAATGTTTGCGAGAAATCTTCTCTCGTTTTGGGGTACCTAAAGTCCTAGTTTCCGATAATGGTTCCGTTTTCACGTCTGCAGATTTCAAAAACTTCTGTTTGAAAAACGGAATCCAACAGCTCTTCTCTCCGCCTTATCACCCTGCTTCCAATGGTCTGGTCGAACGTTTTATTCAGACCTTCAAGAAAAGAATGAAGCATGTTCCTAGACCGTCTCTGCAACTAGACCTTCACCAATTTCTGCTCAACTATCGCATTACTCCCCATGCAACAACACGACTATCTCCAGCCGAAGCCATGTTTGGAAGACGGTTGCGTACTCGGCTCTCGGTTGTGACAGAGGAGTCTAAAAGAGGGGTTGGAGGGCCAGCTCTGGGGGGGGGGGGGTTCGTGGAAGGTGACAAGGTGTGGGTACGGGATTACTTGGGTCCCGTAAAGTGGCAAAACGGCCTGATTGTATCTACAATAGGCTCTCGACTGTATCAGGTGAAGGTGGAAAAGGGGATCTGGAAACGGCATAGAGACCAACTCCGCAGACGGGGGTGGGTGAATGTAGGGCAAGAACAAAGTCAAGAGCAACAGCTATCAGGCCACGCAAGCTTGAACTCTGACGACGAAGCGTTCGCCTCTGCTTTTGGAAATGGAGCCTTTCAAGACATAAATCCTGAGGTTCACAATCCAGTGATTCCTCAGGATGAACCGGCACCGCGCCCTGTCCGACTTCGCCGCCAGCGAAAACGCCCTTTGGCCTTCGTTCCTGGTTCGGATGTGGGGTTTTTCCGTCCCGACTAACTTTTACAGAAGGAAGGAAGACTGTTATGTCTAGAAGAAAAAGTTTAAAAATGTTTAAGTTATTTGGATCGTATCTGCTGCTATATCTATGAGTTGCTTTATAAGTTTGAGTATCCAACAATTGGAGCCAGCTAGGCGGCTACCGGGAGCAACCCTTGTCAAGATACTTACGTTCGCAAATGGAATATCTAGCGTCACTCATTCTGGAATCTGTACTGCACATCTACTGTAGGTATATTATGTCAGAGCGTAAATTAGCTGCTGGCTTGTTGATGTCGCCGTTTATTTCGTAATTTTAAATATCATTACCGTATTCTCGCGTTTAGGTGAACATGTTCTCTAAAGTGAAATACGGGCAAGATGGAATTTTTTTGATTTCACTTAAGAAAACACGTTCGCTTAACCCTTAAATGCATAACCTGGGTCAAATTGACCCACCCCCTTGTTTAAGGTGCTGGTATCCTTGTGTACAGTGCCTTTGTACTGACTTTTCGAAACGCTATAACTTTCGCAATTTTGGAAGTTGAAAAGAGCTTTATACATCGATTTAAAGCTTATAATCTGTACATTAACATGAGCTTAAGAAACTAGCAAAAAACAGCAAAAAATTGTCGACATGCTGACATCTGACAGACTGAATATGGACCAAAAATTTTTGAACATCGATTTCTCAAAACTGTAGAATCGGCCAAAAATTTCTTCTTGTGCCATGATATGAAGGACATGTGGGCCGAGGGACATTTTTTTGGATTTGGCTCAGCAAGTCTCAATACGCAAATTAGCAGCATAGCAAATACGGCAAATGCGCGATGACACGAAATTTCGCAACTTTCTATTCAGTTTTCTCACAACTGGAGCTGTTTTAGCTCAAACCAAGAAAAATGTCCCTCCGCAATAGGGCGAATTTTCATTCAGCCAAAAATCACGCGAATCCATTGGGAGTACGGAGGTTACGGTTATTGGGTCAGGAGAGCCTGGGGGCTCCGGTTTGGTTCTTGTTGTGGGCGAGCCTGTTTGAGCTCGGTTTGGTTGGGTACTTGTCTTTGGTCCCCGGGTACTTCTAAGCCTCTGGAGGGCTCTAGCCCTGTGGAGGGCGGCCTTCTGGGGCATTGGTGGGACCTGATCTACTGCTATTTCACCGGTTTCTTTGGTTCCGGTCTTTGGGTGGAGGCCAGTTATGGCACCCTGGAACTTTACAGTGGATTGGGTGTGTGCCTGGTGGCACGAAGTGCGGTTTTGGGTTGGTGACGTTTGGTGGGCCCGAGTGTCTGGAACCGGGTATGTTGTCTGCCGGTGCAATTTGCTGATTCCAAACCGCCCTTCCCCGGCACAGGTCTGTCTTTTCCCTTGTCCCCATTTGTTGTTTGTTTGTTTTTATTTGCGTATCTTATGTACCGATGTCTTTAATAGTGGTGGGGGGATTTGGACTTTGGTTTTGGGATTGTGCGTGGGTGGGGGGAGCCGGGTGAAAGTTTACTTTAAAATTTGACATTTTCTTCCTTTTGCAGGAGGTTTCGGATTTTTCTCTATTTTATTAGGGTGCTCTCTACCTTGGCTTGGCCATTGTATCTTTTATACTTATATTGTTTAGTTCTACTACCAGCAGTTTTGTGTTGTATTTTTACTCATTCCTTACTTTTTCGGGTACTTATCTTTCGGTTTGTGTTTCTTTTCTTTCTGTCTAAAAAAGGAGTTCACGATACTTTCTTCATCAAAAATATTCTTGCCATTTTGTCTGCTGCCATTGTTTTGCCATGTCCAAGATTCGTCGGTGCTTTATAATGTTTGTGCTTTATCATAATGTGCTTTATTATCACATATCTACCTGTTCTGTGGCATTGTTAGTCGGTTATCCGGTTCGAGTACTTTGTTTTTTCAAATTTGGTGAAAGTATTTTTGAGTGTAGGAGGTTTGGGAAAAATTTATATCTTTGTTTCTTGTATGCCGCGTGACTCTCTGCGGGTCTGTATATTGTCGTTTTGTGTTGTCCATTGTTGTATTGTGTTCGTACGTAGTCTTTTTTTGCTTTACCTGGGCAGGCGCCCTGTAGTGGGCCCTTGTATGTGTGTTGTCGGCGCCTTGTCCTTTGTCTGTCTCTAGGGAGGTTCCTTAGTGTAGTTTTACGGTTCTTGAAAATTTTCTCACACGCGTTTTACCATACTAGTACGTATGTTTTCTGTC